>APFE031093677.1:136971-162854 GCA_000404065.3 Pinus taeda | reverse complement strand
ACCCAGCATCATCCTCCAACTAGGAAGCCCTTCTTCACCTCAAGAAAAGCTTAGATCACCCAACACTATGAATGTACACCAGAAAACCAACAACACTTCTCTATAAGATACAAAATTCCAACCCCCTGGATCTCTGTGATGAGGGATCCATATATAAATGATTACAAAGAGGTGAGTCATCTTTTGGGATCTTGATTAGTGTCCTCTCTCTGATAGTTCTTACTTCCACTTGGAGAATGATGATCTCTTACTCATCCCTGGTTGAAAATAGAGAGGCAAGTGTCAAAGGGGAAGCTTCTGGAAGATTCCATGATCTTCCACCTCGCATTTTTGTCTCTTCCATTTGTCCATTCCCGACCATCGCACCCTATAGAGGAGAAAATTAGTATGCATCACACCTTGTACACCGGGAAGGTGATATGCATTGCACCCTCTGCATTGAGCTTTCAGTATGGTCCAGTTTTGACCATTTATGACCAGTTTTCACTAGAGAACTTCTGGGAGATGATGTAATCAGCTGATCTTGTTCCTTTAGGCAGTGAAGCAACACTTTTAGGGACTTAGGAGCGCTTAGTTTATGGACATTTATGATTGGGGTTGAAGTGCCCAAAAATTTCTATAACAATGTGTCTAATTCCAAGAATCTCTCTAAGGATGGACAAGCAAGATTCTATATGTCTGCATACCATCTTGATGTAATATGTTCCCAAAAACATTTCCCTGGCATGGGTTGGACATGGACACCATTAGAGGAAGTTATGAATTTTTATTGCAATTTTCTCTCTGAGTGAAGCTTGAGGATTCATGACAAGGCTTTCTGACCATTATATTGCCCTGTTGTACAAGATGATAATTGAGCAAGGTCTACTTTGCATGCCCCAGGAAGTGATGCAAACATTTCTTAACATTGCAGATTGGTGTGCCTTATCCAATGGCACCTTCATCTGAATGTTTGGTGCATAGAAACATCTACATGATCTACTGAGGTTTTCCACAGACAAGTTGGTTATGCAAGAGGTTGCATACAACATCTCGAGAAGGTTATCAATAGGAATGCATAGGAGGAAGAATGCACCATGGCCTACTCTTCCTTTGCGGATTGGGTTGTATGAGATTTGTACCTTGAAATATGTAGATGTCAAGGCCAAAGACTTGAAAAAGTTTGGGTTCGACACCAATAGCTTCAATTCATATGATCCCTACTGCATATACAAGAACCACTATGCGAAGGTGTACTTCCCATGGATCCACATGGCATGTCATTGGCTAGAGGAAGATTCTTGGAGGTATTGCTATAAATACTATAGGCTCAATGAATCGGTTAGCATGAGTGTAGAGTGGAAAGAAGCACTGCAAGCAACAACACCACTGGAAGAAACAACAACAACATCAGTCAAGAAAACCAGCACAAGAAAAAGGCAAGATGAATATTTTTGAGAATGTAGAGGCTGAGCAAAGCTACAATTCCAAAGAAGATCCACTTTTTGAGAGAGTAGCTTTCTAGATAGATGTAAAGAGGCGAAAACATGAAAGGAGAGTAGAATGGACGAGAAGAGAGAAGCAAAGGTTGGAAGAGATGGAAAGGAGGTTGCGGGAGATAGAGAAGAAGTTTAAAGTAGAACAAGAGCTCAGGAGGAGAGAGAGGGAAGAAAGATAGAAACAAGAATAGGAAGAAGGACAAGGTTCATTGACAAGGAAAATTACGCAGTTACAGGTTGAGATAGCAGAGCAGCCAATAGATGAAGAAGAGGGTAAGAAGGTGCAGGTTTGAGAACTTTCTGAATAGGTTCAGTAGTTGGTTGAGGCAACAGACATGGAGACAAAACATGACCTACAGGACTGAGACACCGATCTCATGATGAGAGCATCCGAGGTTACAACACAGTCTTTGCCACCTTTAGAATCATAAATAGCCCCAAGAGAGCTAGGGGAAGTTGTTCTCCTTGATGATGATACGTAGATGAATGTGTACAATCTGGCATTTGATGAGTCACAACAGAGGATTGTACAAGCACAAAGAAATAAGCTCCCGATGATCATACATAAGTTGCACATATAGAAGAAAGGTTATTGTGCCAGAAGACATCTACTTTCGATGGCTGAGGTGTTTAAGGCTTATGCAAAAGCCATGAGTTCAAAGATCAAGTTCTTGATAGTAGAGAATGCTCAAATGGTGAAGGAATTGCAAGATGCCAGGAAGAGAATAGAGAAATCTCCAAGAGATGCCATGATAGAGATGAAGAAAGAAATAGCGACGAAGATATCAACTTTGGAGGCCACCATGCAGACAATGTATGGCAGATTTGTCAGCATGCACAAAGTAGTTGTCCATTTATACGGCTTTCAGCAACAGTGCACGCAGACAACCCAAACTCTCAAAGACATTGACACTACTATTGCACACATGCAAGAATGGAAAATGAGGTACAAGGATGACTCGCTTTACACAAGAGGATGAAGCTAGAGGGTGAGATAGACAAAGCACAAATTCAGATGTTGATCTATAACTATGAGAATATCCCTCCACTCATCACTAAGATTGAGGCTTCCTATGCATGGTTGCTTAGGAGCCTGGATTTCATAATGCGAATGCAAAAGATCCCTTTCATCAGAACCCTCACCTAGGCCATGAGGAAGAGCCAAGTCATGCTGGATGTCGACAAGTATGTAGAGTTGATGATGCATGAAGCCACCAGTGATGACTTGCAGTTCAGCGCAGTGAACATGCAAAGGTACATCAATGGTCTAACCACCGTCAGGACATTGTTGCACATGCTTTAGGACGAGATGGACAGAGGTTTCAGAACCATATATTCGAAAGCCATGGAGGAAAGAGTCCACTTCAACAAAGATGTCATCAGACAATAAGGGGACACAATATCGCAATACCAAGCTTGTACCAGTTCATCACCAAAGACCATTGTGAGGAGGTTACCGATTTGGTCTTTCCCCAAGACCCCAAGTGATGTTTTTTGTCTTGTTAGGCTGACTCAAGCCTATTCTTTTGTCCCACATGGGTATATGTGGAAATTGTATTATTCTAACTATATTGTTAGTGAAATTCCAAGAGTAATTAGTGGATGTTGTGTGTGGATCCCCCAAGGGCAGTTTTGGGGCTTAAAGCCCGAATTTTGGTCCAATGTTGTAATTCCAATGTAAAGACTCCACATTTTGTGGGCGCAGAGCACATAGTAGTTAAAGAGCCATAGGGTTGTCTACCCTTATTTTGGTAATCTAATGTCGGATGTAGAAGATCTAGCCGTGGTGTGCGGACCATGAAATTGTATAAATAGAGCTAAGCTCTAAGTAGTTAGACACACAATGTTGAAGTAATCAAGATGTATGCGAGATAGCTCTGAAGTGTAAGTCTAAGTTTTGGGTCATAGCATAGGTAGAGGCTCTGCACCTGAGTGTGCAGAGGCCTAGTAGTCAGCAACTGAGTGCAGAGACCCCTGTAGCTGAGTGCGGAGGGTGAGTTGAGTCTATAATCATGTGGAATTATTAATAAAGAGAAGTTTCCTATCATTTCTATGTATTTATTTCTTGTTTATGCATCTGTTATATTGGGTATGAATTTCACTTCTAATGCTTATATGATGCGTGAAGGTGTATAACTGTATTGGTTATGTGAACACAAGTAAGAAAAACTTTTATTTACGCAAAGATAAAAAAGGTTTCTTAATAAGATAAGTAATATACTTAACATAGTTTGGGAAATATCATAGTTCACTACCCTAGCAGTGCGAAAGCGTATTAGCCTCTTGTTAGGATTGCGTGGAAGCCAATTATAACATTTGAGAAGGTACTGAAGGGTAGAACAGAGAGCTAGCAACCTGCATGATGGTAAGTATAGTTGGAATAAACCGACATCACATCCATCTCAAATGTGCAGAAACTTGGTTCCAACATCCCCCTATAATGCTTCGGGTGAGACTTCAGTCTGCTCTCCATGGGTTTATGCCAAGATGGCTAGTAGTGTAGGGATTTGTTTGGTTACCTAACACTGAACCTGGGTCAGGCACCCATAAGCCAACAAATGGTTCCGTTTCCAGGACAAGAATCTTCATAGAGATGTGTGATGTCATATCACTGGAATCCAACTAAGAAAGAAATCAAAGGTTGGTTGGATAGAAGAATTCACAAGTTCGGAACGCAGGAGAAAAGAAACCCACGATTGTCAAAATAACAGTGGATAGAAAATTACTTGTATATGGAGATCCATGAAATCTTTTTCACGTCCTTCCCTACTAAGTTATATGAGTGGATCGCGAAGCTAGTAGATAGCCAAGGAAGGTGGAAGATTGACGTTCCTATTGTGTGGACCCTAGAGTTGGTGTGAAGGTTGGAAGCATCGGAGGATAAGATAGTGCGCGCCATCAATCATTGACTTGATCGCATTATAGGAGGATTTGTTACTGAGTTCACAGTTGACACCTCAGTCAGCTATAGCGAGGCAGCGCGACGCTTTCTCAAATGACTGTGAGGTAAGTACGTAAAATTTTTGAATACTTGGATTAAAATGTTGTTGTGAAAAAAATAGGTTAGGGAGCTACCTTGATGTTTAGGTCTATGCGAAGTGGAAGAATTTACAGATTCAAAGGAAATAAGGGTCTAGAGCATAGCCCCTTGATTTCACCTCCTTAAGGAGACGAAGAAGGGATCACAAAGGTCTCTCCATGAAGTGATATTCAATTGATAAGACAAGGATTTCTATGAATACCAACTCTTCCCACACCACCTCCATCTTCACCACCATCACTCCAACTTCACCCATACCAACTCCACCACCACCATGATTCAGTATGGCAAACACAGTGAAGTTGGTTGTGTTCAAAGTTCTAGGAAATGAGGATCCAAATGAATTCTGGTTTGTTGTAAGGGTTGTATGGGAAGTGTAAGGTGTTATATATGACCATATAAAGAAAGTAACACTGGTTAGTGCCCTAGAGGATCATGTGTTGACCTCGTGTATTAAGTACTCCAATGATAACCCGAATGTGATAGTTGCAGATATTCAAATAACACTAAATAGGGAATTTAGCAGGCCTAAGTCTGAAGTGCAGTCAATTATGGGATTCAAAGAGATCATGATGGCACCAGGAAAGACTACTTGGGAACTATATCATGGGCTGAAATGTACATTCTGGGAAGCCAATATAAATTTGACAGATGGACAACATCGTGAGTGGTTTATAGCTTCGCTACTATGACATTTAAGGAGTGCGCTATCACAGTAGAATATAAAAACTCAAGCAGAGGTCTTAAAGATTGCTATGAGGCTACATGAGACCCTAATGCAAGATCCTAACCTAGGAGTTTAGCAGATCCACGCGCAGCTAAAGAATCTGTGCCTTGAGATGTAGAGTCTAAAACAAGACATGTTGGTTCAACCAGAAGTGCACGAAGAAGTATGGTGCATGAAATGAAAGAATTAGGGTCATGACAAAGACCACTACCCGGTCTTTATATATTACCTTGTAGGAGGAGGACTGATGCCTCTAAGGCCGAAAGATCAAGTAGGACCTAGAACAGTGCCTGCTTTGTGGTGCGTGATCTGTTAAATAGTTGAAAAACATGCCACAGATAACTACCACTTGTTACAGAAGTATAAGAAAACTTCATAATAGTTTTTCTGTAACTTTTGTAGGTCGGTGGGACATGAAAAGTGTACTTGCAAAAGCTATGAATTGATGATGGATAGAACACCCACCTATAGAGTACAGGCTGAAACGCGGCCCCTTGACCAGAATGTCGAGATGGCGCAAACAGGATTTCAGCAGTGCAGATGAGGCCGAGGTAGAGGAGGACTTGGTAGAGGTCGTGAACATTTTATTTTCTACAATTGCGAAGGGTCGGGACACTATGCTGGCAATTGCACTAATCCAACATGTCTGTCGTGCAAGTATTGCACGTTGTTTGATCATGAGACAAAAGATTGTCCTACACTAATATCTAGGATATGTGACAAAGGAGCACTACCATCTCCCCCGACTTAGAACCTGTAGATGATGAGGTCTGAGCCATGCAAAGAAGATACAAACCTAAACATAGTGCTTTGAAGTGGAATTGCGACAGGAAATGATAAAGGAAAATAGTCGGAAGATAGTACATGGGTTCGCAAAGCCCCGATGAAAGAAGCCGAGTTTGATTTGGAGTGCGCTTGGAAACCTTCATGGAAGCTAAGAAGAGCTTCGCTGAGGCATCCACTTCAAGAAGAAAAGATAAGTCTGAGCCAGAGATGGACCCATGCATGCTCACAACTTTCCTTAAAACCTGTATGAAGTTACTGCGTGACACTTAGGCTGTGAAAGGGTTATAGGAACTTATCAATAGATGTGCTGGGACCGTGCTAGGTGTGCCACATGTAGTCCACAAGATTGGAAAGCATAAAACACAGATAGGCTATAAAATGAGAGTCACCGCGTAGATTGAAGAATAAAAAATGGTTCAAGTCATCCTGGATTTGGGATCGGATGCGAATGTTCTATCGAAATATACATGGGAGAAAATGGGGAGACCTGCACTGCATTGGTCTCCAATTTAGCTAAGGATGGTGAATCAACAAAAAATAATACCTATGGGGTGATTGCAGGGAGTAATCATGGATATTGAAGGAGTGATCGTGCTGGCAGATTTTGAAGTCATAGAGATTGTTGACGACAACATTCCTTACCCCGCGCTCTAGGGAATTGACTGGGCTACTGATATGAATGGGGTAATCAATCTGAAGAAGTGAAAAATGATATTTGAGAAGAAATCATTGCGCGTAATAATACCCCTAGACCCTGCTAAAGGATCATGCTATACAGAGCCAATCCATGACTATGAGAGTGACGATGATTTGGACTGCATATATAAGATAACATTGTGAGACCAAAACTGGGTGAATCCCACCGCAAATGGGAGGATTACATGGGAGTGTAAGAGCTCCTGCACTTGGATTTTCGATGAAGAAATAGAACAATGGTAGAATCATTTACATGAAGTAACTATGATGAATTGCAATATGATGACTAGGTCGTTGCACTCCATGTTGTTAGAGGCAATAAATCTATCTACTTATAATGGACTGAATGAGGTTGATGTCTTCTTGGATGTGTTTGAAAGAGAGGTGCTAGAAAAACAACGCTTCCAAGCCCTAGATTGAGCACTGAGCGCTACACCTGCAACATGGTGGGGTATGGACAAGGGGAGTTTTGATGAATAGCGCAGATGTAGGAAAATGATGTGGACACGATTTGGGAAGCCTAAGATGTGAATTGGGTGCTTGTGGTTGGAGGAGCCCATCCCCATCACAGACCATCTGATTCACCAGATTACATGGCTGCCTTTCTCATGGTAGGATCCAACAAACATTTCAGAGCAAAAAGGTGGCGAGTTGGCCCTCGCAGAGGCAATGAAAGAGAATTTTATGTCGGAGAAGAAGAAGAGAGGGTATGCCATCTCCAGCATCAACAACCCAGCAGTCAAGGTTGTGACATAGATATTAGCAAGGAAGGTGATGTGGAAGTGCCGCGTGGATGAGGTGCCTGTGCCAATGGTTGCACTAGTAGTGCAATGCATAGAAGGGGTCTAGTTCAACTGGGTGAACTATCTATTTGGTGAGTTCCTTGCGAACTGCCACGAGGCACAGGAGCAGGGAAAAATGTTTTGTTCTACATGGCTCCTATTTTCGATCATACTAGTGGCATGGGAGCTACCCAAAGGTAGCCAATTCTCTTCGGTCATGTCGGACCTTCCAGAGGCAGTGAAGTACACTTCGCTATGGATGACCAAGGATGCATAGCAGATCAGAGAAAGAAATATATTTTAGGTGATAATGGAGATGAACATCTGGATGGGGATCAATCACAAGCCGCCGTTATCGCCCATAGTCTATAATAGTTTGAAGAGCTTTGTAGAGTTCAAAGCAGATTTCCACCATGTCTTCAGTAGGGCATGGAAGGACCCTACGAAGACGTAGCATGATTTACCATATTTGGTGATTTACGATGTGATATTCGCAGTGCTTGAGTCTTGGCCACTAGAGTGGTACGCTCCAGTTGACTCCATCGCAGAAATAGAAAAATCCGATGCACAGTGTAAGAAGGAATAGACAAAACTTCAGATGGCACAACATGTGGAAAAGCACAGGAAAGAAGAAGCAGTTGCTAAGGCCTAGGCAGCGCGCGACGCTGAAAAGTTGGTGGAGCAGCAAAAAAAACAGATGAAGAATGCAAAGGATAGAAGACACCTTCGCCCAAACCAAAGACAGACATAGAACAAGGTGGTATGGACCTCCAGATGACATCCACCCAGCTTAAGCATCCATGACCATGAGAGAAGAAAGTTCCACGTAAGAAGACAAAGGCATCAAAGACTTCATTCAACCCAATCATCCTCATTGAGGGGAATTGCATGATATCGGCGAAACAATGAGGGATGTCACTGCGGAAGCCCTCCAACAGTTTGAGGAATAACAATAGTTGGAATTGGGGGCTCTCTAGACATAAATACAGGAGTTGTAGGTGTGCACTCCATAGGCTGCCATAGTGTCCACCAGCCTTGCATTCGACACTTCAGCTGCCAAGGAAATGTTGTGTGCGAGGGTGGCCAATATGATAGTGCTACCAGATGGGGCACTTACTACAAAAAGGAAGCCGACAAACCCATGGTGAGCAGTTTGAAAAGGGTAGGGTTGAACATGGTTGCGCTCCCCCGAGAGACACTCTACGTCTTACAGGATGGAGTCACCGCAGAACTTTGGGCCAGGGAGAGTCACACTATATAGGTAATGAACGAGAAATGCATCAACATTGAGTAGTTGAGCCTATAGCACAATTAGGCAATGGAGCAAAACAAATAGATAATGCAGGTTTTCGAGAAAGCCTACCAAATGGTCCCGGAGTTGGCCATTCAAGAAGAGGAACTAGTGGAGGCACTTGTTCGTAAGTTAGCCACAGGGGTGCGTGATGCAAGAGCAGAAATGGCCAGGGTTCAGTTGGATCTGAACCTGCAGATTGCAGAACTATAGTTGAAAGCTTAGCCTTCAACTCCGCTAATACCACCACGGTTACAATAGCGATCGGGGCAGTTGACAATGTAGTAACAGACTGCATGAAGCTGTTTGAACAGTCATTCAAGGTCCTAGCTACCTTGTATGAGGACCTGAATGTGGAGCACCTAGAGACAGAGGTGTGTGAGCTGCAACAGAAATATGATGAGGTAAAAGGGATCGTGCAGACGATTTCCCTTAAATAAAGGCTTACGTGGATGTAGTAGGCAAAGGAGCTCAAGGAACAGGTGGATGCCACTTGGCACAAAGAAGAGGTCGTGAAAGTGTGCCTACAACCATGTATTGATGAGGCTTTTACAATTACAGCCTCCATTGAATCAAAGCTCGCGCAACTGCAAGCAAGTCAGGAGAGGATTCAGGGTAGAAATTCAACAACAACGGTCACCGAACAACATGTGGAGGAAGTCCAGAAAGTAGCCGCTCAGTGTGCTGCTGAAGTTGCAGTGATCCAAATAGAGATGGGAGGTCTTCGCGGTAAGATCTACGCACCTACATAGTGACTTGAGGGTGAGTCACAATGTTTGTTTTGGGTGCCTATTGGGTACGGGATGCCCCAAGGGCAGTTTTGGGGCTTAGAGCCCAGATTTTGGTCTAATGTTGTAATTCCAATGTAAATACTCCGCATTTTGTCAGTGCGGAGCGCGTAGTTGTTAAAGAGTCAGAGGGTTGTCCACCCTTATTTTTATAATGTAATGTCGGCTGTAGAAGATCTACCCATGGTTTGCGGACCATGAAATTGTATAAATAGAGCTAAGCTCTAAGTAGTTAGACACACAGTGTTGAAGTAATGAAGATGTATGCGAGATAACTTTGAAGTGTATTCTAAGTTTTGGCTCATAGCTTAGGTAGAGGATCTGCAACTGAGTGGGCAGAGGCCTAGTAGTCCGCAACTGAGTGCATGGACCCCTGTAGCTGAGTGCGTAGGGTTATTCAAGTTTGTAATCATCCAAAAGTATTAATAAAGAGAATTTTTCTATCATTTCTGCGTATTTATTTCCTATTTATGCATCTGTTATATTGGATATGAATTTCACTTCTAATGCTTATATGATGCGCAAAGGTGTATAACTATATTGGTTAAGTGAACACAAGTAAGAACAACTTTTTACATGAAGCTAACAAAGGTCTATTAATAAGATAAGTAAGATACTCAGCATAGTTTGGAAAATATCACAGTTCGCTACCCTAGCAGTGCGAAAGGGTATCAGCCTCTGGTTAGGGCTGCATAGAAGCCGATTGTAACATTTCGCGAAAGTAATGAAGGGTAGAATAGAGAGCTAGCAACCTGCACGAAGGTAGATATAGTTGGAATAAACCGAAATCACATTCATTTCAAGGGTGCAGAAACTTGGTTCTAACATCCCCCCATACTTCTTTAGGTGAGACTTTAGTCTGTGCTCTGCGGGCTAACGCTGAAAGGGCTAGCAGTGTAGCGATTTGTTTGGCTACCTAACACTGAACCTGGGTCTGGACCCCATAAGCCAACAGTGGAATGTGAACAATCACTATTGTAATGTGAAGAGTCATGAGGGTAGTCCAAGGGTCAAAGGGGAATGTTAAGGGTCACCCCACCCTTTGCTATATATAGAACCTCACAACTCATAGTACAAGCTTTTCAAGCCAAGATTTTGGCTAGGCATTTCTTAGAGAAGGCTTGGAGAGTATTGCAACGACCCTTGGCTTCTCCATAGTGTTGAGCGAGTACATCTCTTTGGAGGAGAAGGCGGCATTGATTGTAATGTTCTGTTATTAGGGCTAGTGGTTATCAATGGTGTATGTATGGATGGAACTTCCACTTAATATATAATAGAGGCAACAAGTTTTCATGCATATGTTGTTATTGGAGTTGGACTATTATGGTTTCTTTAGCAATGTATGTTATTTAACTTACGCATTTGTGTATGAACTATTTTGTATATAATTGTATGAATCTTGTTGTAATCATGTTGTTTGTTTAACCCATCAGTTTGGATTGTGAACTATTATGCTTTCCAACTTGTGATGTCATTCATGTCATGTGATCCTTTTAGGCTACGTACTATTACATGCTTTTAAGGGACACACTTCCTTTTCCCCTCCATGTGCTAGAACCCCCAAGCATCTCACTTGACTCATTGTAAGGTCACAAACTTTCTTCTGACAAAGATATCACACTTACCTCTGCACGTTATCATAGTCAAGGTATTTCTTTACTACCTGTTAGGATTCCAAGAAACTCTCCGAGGTTGTAGCTCAGAGATGCCTGGTAACATATAAATTCAACTATTGTTGCAGGTATAATGGAAGGAATGATGGTTTGGTTCAAGCCAAATAACCACTTTCACTTTGTTTCACTCTAAACATGCATGAACACCCTTAGACTACGAGGCTTTAGACCACCAATGCGCACAGTTTAGATATTATGTGAATATAGAGAATACTGACCACACCAGCAGATGCACAAGACCATGTGATGGTCGGTCGCAACTAGTAAAGAAACCTGTAAATCTAATGTATTAATGCAAGGACAGGATGACAACTCTCCTGCATTAGATAGAAAGAAACCTGAGCAACCTATTCAGTGATTCAATCAATACTTTAACATGGAGATATGATGACAATTATCTAGTGCTAAAGACCAGGAGCTCAAGAATACAGCATATCAGGCACAAGCTTAGGGTAAGAAGAAAATGGACAGTGAGCAATTAACAACAAAAGAAGCTTGTATTAGCTGAAAATGAAGATGAGACAATTCAAGTGACAAAATCTCTACAGTCTCCAGAAGTTGAACCTTACATCAATTGCCAACCTTGATTACATATTGCTTCTAGATATTTATAGATTTACATTACAAGGGCACTTGGCAGTTTAGGTATGGAGGGGTCATAATTGACCACTAACTACATTTAGTTGCCTGATGGAGTCTCTGAACGTGTTTTCTTGCCTCAGTGGGTGAATCTGATCAACTCAGGTGATGTGTTGTCCTTTTTAGGCGGTTGGAGTGCTTGTAATAGTGGAGTCCATGACTGATAAATTCGGTTACAGGGTCACGCTTGTCCTTTTCTCCCTTGGCCATGCTGTCCGTTAAATATGGTTTTTGGGGGTCTGTCAGTGACTGATAATGGCGGAGCTAGTCATCTCCTTCTTCTGGCAAACAAAATGGTTAAGGATATGGAATGCATGGGTGAGTGGACAATTTGGATGAGTGGGAAAAATAGTTGTCAGATCGAGGAAACAGATGGTGGAGATGGCTCAATGGAGGCTATCAACTGAGGTGAGAGCAGGGTGAATTGGGGCCGTCATATCTTCAATGGATAGATCCGACAGTCATGAGGAAGCGAAGCTACATGGATGTTCAATGGGCAGGTGGATTAGTTGGGTGGTAATGGTATTCATTGCACCGCTTTCAGACGTTAAGTGGTAAATGTCCGGGCTCGCGCGATTCAATTTAGCGATCGACATGTAGGGGTGAATGAGAGAGAAAAACCGCTATCATCATGTGCTAAAATTCGATCATATTGTCGGCATGATGAAATTGAAGGCCGTCAGATCTTTATGGAGATGATTTGATGGTTGGGAGTGGGAGAGGAGGTCGCCTTTATCAGATGTGATGGGAGCCATTAGATCGGCGGGGAAGATCAATGGCAGGAAAACAATGAAGGGTTTATGAGCGTGTGGGGGCGTATGGGTGAGGTCCTATGGTGGGTTTGGGGTTTTGTGCTTAGGGCTAGAGTCAAAAGGGGTTACTTTCTCGGGTTTAGGAGGCGAATAGGGAAATGGAAATGGAGGAGGGTAAGCGAGGTAGAAGAAAAGAAGGGAAGCGTGACCAAATGTGAAACCTTTTTTATTACAACCAAACAGACTGTCCTTCTTTCTGATCTTAGAAAATCAGCGTTGCATAGGAAAGCTAACATTGGCTCCTTCTGGGGATGAAATCCTCCCTGTGAGTTTTCAAGAACCGTAGACCACTGCCCTTCATACAAAACAAGATCAACAATAATTCCTAGTGTTCCATTAGGCATGGAGCCTAATTAAGCCTACACTAAAACTTGTAAACAGGACATATTTTCAATGCTAAGGCATAAAATCCTTAAACAACATAAATCTTCAAAAACTACCCATTCACTAGGCCATCAAAAACTATTTCTCCTTCCATACTTTGTAGCATGAAAGTGTTGTTCCCTTGGATCTGAGCAATGACAAAAGGTCTAGTCCACAGAGCATCGAACTTCCCATGATTACTTTTCTTTTTCTTCAGCGCATCCCATTTAAGCACCAAGTCTCCAACTTGAAAATTGTCTATCTTTTCCTTTCTTTCAAAGGCTTCCTTGATTCTCTTTTGATGTGCTGTAGACTTTTCAATTAGTTGATCTCTAATTTGATGTACTCCTGCCAAGTCACTGATTCCTTTTGCCATGTCATTTTCCTCATTTTGTTCTTCTTGCAAGAACTTGGCCACATGGAGGGTCAATTGGATTGGGAACATAGCCTCAGTGCCATATACTAGCATGAATGGAGAATTCCCTGTGGACTTCTTGGTCGTTACCCTATCAGCCCACAATGCAAACTTCAGCTTGGAATCCCAATTTCTTATGTTGTCTTCTAGCAACTTTTTGATTATCCTTATTGGTCTCTTATTAGATGATTCTACTAAACCATTACCTTGAGGATAGTATGAGGTGGAATGAACTAGCTTAATACCCATTGAGTCACACGTGTCCACCATATCTTTTTCCTTGAAGGCTGCTGCATTGTCTGTAACTAATTTATGTGGACAACCAAACCTGGTGAAAATGTTTTCTGTCAATAACTTCATGACCACATGGTGATCAACTTTCCTAGTAGGGAGGGCCTCAATCCATTTAGTAAAGTAGTTAGTGGCTACTAAGATCCATCTATGCTGGACGATGGAATGTGGATTAATTTCTCCATGAAATCCAAACCCCATTGCTGGAAAGGGCCGCTGGCATGTATTGGCTTCAAGGGTAAGGACTTCAACTATTGTTTTCCTTCAAACCTCTAGCACCTCTCACAAGATTTTACAAATGAAAAGACAATAGAAAAAAAAGTGGACCAATAATACCCAGCTCTGAGGATTTTGTAGGTTGTGGTTTTCCAATAGTGATGTCCTCCACAGAGGCTGGAATGGAATTGATGCATGAACTCCATAGATTGTTCTTTGTCCAAACATCTTAAAAGGATTCTAGATGGATCCCTCCAGTAGAGCAGGGTTTTGTGGATACAGAACTTGGTTGGCTTGAGCTTAACAATTCTAGCTTGGCTTGAACTTAGGCTTGGAGGGACCTCTAGCTTCAGCAAAAATTGAGCTATTGTAGAATACCATTCACAAGAAGCTAGATTTTCAGCCAATGATTGGTCATGTCCTACTGTTGCTCCTTCTGTCTATCCATCCTTTGAATTTATACTTATCCAATTCATGTACAACACCCTGCAATTTTCTTCAGCCATCAGCTTGGCAAGGCCCTGACCTCTGATGAGCTTCGTGGGCTTTAATTCTATGTTGAATTCAATAAAATTTGAAATCCATTTAGCCCTTTTCCCATCAACATCTGGCTGTGTGAGGACATCCTTTTCTAAAGAAGAGGGCACATATGTGATTACCTTGCAGTGCAAAATGTATATCCTAAAAGCTTTTAAATATTTTATAAGAGCATATGCCTATTTTTTCGATAATATCATACCTTAGTTCAACATCCCTTAAGGTTTTACTAAAAAATGCCACTGGATGCTCTGAAACCTCATCATATTTCTTCAATAAAACTGCTTCAAGGGTGTCACTGGAAGTAAAGGATAAGCTATGGAACTCCTTGCTATAGTCTGGGCTGATTAAAGTGGGAGCTTCTATAATAGCTCTCTTGATGGCTTCAAAAGATCTTTTTGCTGCATCAGTCCTTTTGATCTCTAATCCCTTTTTTAGCATGGAGGTTATGTGCTTTACCAATTCTGCAAAATTAGGAATAAACTTCCTTACAAAATTTATTTTTCCCAGAAAGGATTGGATGTCCTTTTTTGATCTTGGCACAGATAAGGCCTATATTGCTTTCACTCTTTCTGGATCAATCTTGACATCTATAGTAGAAACAATGTGTCCTAGAAGTTTGCATTCTTCTAAAGAAAATTATGACTTCTTAGGATTCACTGATATCCCAAACCTTCTACACTTCAGAAACACTTTCCCTAAATGCTGCAAATGATCTTAATGACTGCTAGAGTGTACTGTTTTATCATCTAGGTAGATAAGGAAAAGCTTATCCTTCTCTCCTACAAATGCTATATCCATAGCTCTCTGAAAGGTAGCCCCCGCATTTATCAGCCCAAAGGGCATCTTAAATTACATGAATGTGCCCAAAGGAGTGGTGATGCAGTATTTTCTTGGTCATCTGGATGTACAACAACTTGATTATACCCTGAAAATCCATCCATGAAAGACATGACCTTAGCTCCTGAGAATTTCTGCAGCAAATGCTCCATTTTAGGCAGAGGATAATTGTCCTTTTCGGAACACCTGTTCAGGTTCCTGAAATCAACACATAACCTGATTTCTCCACTTTTCATCCTCTCCCCTACGAAGTTGGCTACCCACTTTTAATACCTCAAAGGGACTATGATTTTGGCAAGCAACAACTTCTTGATTTCCTTTTCAATCAAGGGAAGGAGCAGAGGGTTTATGGGTCTCAGCTTTTGTTTGAAAGGAATGGTGTCTTTCTCCAATGGGATCTTATGCTGCATGATCTTTTTCTCGTAAGTTTTGAGGTCATTGTATTCCCAGACAAAGACATCAACAAATTTTTTCATTAAGGTGCAATACTCATAACTTTGGATAACAGACACATGGGTGGATAGATTTATATATTTTCTATGATTTAGACTCCCTATGTTATGCCTATGGGCTGTAAACTGATCTTGTTTTTAGGAAATCTTATGAGGCACATCATTATGGTCAAACAACTTCTCAAGAGGAACTATCCCTTAAGGTATATGATTGCTAGGCAACTGTACAATGTTATCTTGGCCAATTCTGTTCTTTAGCTGGGGCCAGGGACTTTCCTCCAAGGATTCTCTTGATCTATTTGCATTTCATAGAATTCATCAATGACTTGCAGAAACCTATTTACTTCATCATCATCCTCAAAGACTTTCCAGTGCTGGACATTATCAGGCAAGGATGGTCTATATTTCATTTGGACTTCATAAACCAACTTAGTGGGCATGGGAGGGATGAAGATGCTAGTAGGCACGACAAGGGAATCACCAAGCTAATGTTTTACTCTAGGTATATATGAGATACAAAAACTATCAAAAGAATCTTTGAGTCTCCATACCTCATCTCTGTATGCTTTCAGCCTCAGGTGCCTTGCTTGGAATGTTTTGTTCACTTGTTGAATGATGAGATCAGCATCTCCAAACACCTCTATATCTCTGATTCCCATGTCTTTGGCAGCGTTTAAGCCCAATATCAGAGCTTCATGCTCTGCTATATTGTTGGTGACCTGGAAAGCTAGCTTGAAATACAAATGTGTGCTCTCTTGTTTCGGAGACACCAACACCACTCCTGCTCCTGCAGTTTCCTTTGAATAGGCTCCATGAAAGAACATCTCCCAAGCCTGTGTCCCTTCTTCTTCAATGACCTGGCCTACTGGTTTCCTGAGCTACATCGAGGCCCTATGGGATTCTTCAATTTGGAGAATACATGCTGCAAAATTAGTGTCCACAACATAAATGGGATGATTAGGGGTATTCTTCTCATCATTGATGATATAGGCAAGCTGGGCTTCGCTGTACAATCTTCTGCTTTCCCCTCCAAAAATTGGGACAATGGCATAAGATAAGTCATTTTGCAATGTCCCACCTAACCTCTTAATCCACCCTATAGAAAGTAGCATACCAAACTTATGGGGGACATCTACTACCACAATATCCATCATCATGCTCTTCATGGGCAGCTGAGTTAGGGTGATAGCCAAGTCTTTGACTAACCCCAGACATTTCACCTTCCTTGAATCCAAGGAGAATAAATCATGATAAGGTCTGGTAATATCAAGGCCTAACTTTTCCATGATAGCTTTGGGCATCAGATTATGGCTGGAACCTGTGTCCAACAGATAGTTGTGGAGGACTTTGTCATGAATGGTCAAGGAGACATAAAATGATGGGGAATTGTTATCAGCAGGTTCGGTCATCAGGCTAAGCACAACCACAGGTTTATCATATTGTAAATTCACATAGTAATTGGATGCTTTTGTGTCTTTCAACTCAAGAGCATCAAGGATGGGCTTCCTAAAGGCCTCACTCTTTACAAGTTCTATCAGAGGTACAAATATTTTCAACTTCTAGAATTTTGATTCAAAATTGAAAGGGGAAGGGGCTTTTCGGGACCTCTTACCTCTTGAGCTGGTGCTTTGAGGATGATGGGATCAACTGTTGGTCTCTTTTGTTTACTGATCTGCTACTTTGTGGGGACAACAACACTTTGGGTAGGATTCTCTTTGACATTACTCGTTCTTGACCTCAAGTTTCGGGGCCTCTTAGCTCTTGAGCTGGTACTTTGAGGATGATGGGATCAACTGCTGGTCTCTTTTTTTTTCTCATCTGCTGCTTTGTGGGGACAACAACTCTTTGGGTAGGATTCTCTTTGACATTACTCGTTCTTGACCTCAAGTTATATCTTTGCTGGTCTTTAGTCTATAGAACAACTTCTTTGTCCCACTCTTGACTGGTCTGGTCCCTGAGTAATGACTCTTTGTAGGAAACCAATGTCAAAAAGGTAGTGCTGCCCTTGTCCTCCATATATTGAATCTCATCCTCTTCATCAAACTATTCCTCCCCCATGACTATGTTCTGGAAAGGAGCCTTAAGCCTTTGTTCTTCACTGGCCTCTTTACTCCTTTGAATGATCTGCAATTGTTCATTTTCCTTACTGAATGGATTTGGATTTCTAGGAGCAAATGAGTTAGGAAGTCTTGCTTTCCCAGAACTCTGCTCAACCTTCAGTTTGGATATTTCAGCACCCATCATTTCTATCATCTTAGACATTTTGTCTATTTTGGGTTCTAAAGATGAAGAAGAATAAGAAGACTCACTTCTCTGCCTCCTTCTATCAGCATGTCCTTTAAGTTCCTCTGTAGCCATGATATTGGATTCCACCTCCAAGGCTACATCTTGTATTTTAGCTAGAGTGGCACATCTTCTTTCTCTTAAGAACAAGCAGAAATCAGAATCAAAGGCACTAGCATAAGTGAGTTTAGCAGAGGTGGGGGTAGGCTTCACTTCAACTGGTATCTTTCTATACATACGATTGAATCTTTTATTAAAATCAGACAATGACTACCCATTTTCCCCTTTTAGGTTGCCAAACTCAATATGGTAGTATAGTAGGTCTTTCTTATCTCCCCAATGCTTTAAAAACACATCATCTAATGCTTCAATGTCTACTATAGACCGAGGGGTCAGTTCTCTGAACCACTTTCTAGCCTCTCCATCAAGGCTTTGGACAAATAATCTCATCACACATCATCTTCACTGATAACTAAGTTATCAACACAACTATAAAATGACTCAAGGTGTTCTACAAATATTACTCCCTCTGTCCCAATGAACTTAGGCATGTATTTTTGATATTCTCCTTCAATCATGGCATTCAAAGGTCCAGGCAGTACCAGGGGTCCATACTCAGCAGCTATGATTCTTTCCATTTTAGTAGGTGCTTGTGGGCCTACCATGACTGGGGTAGAGGGAAGGATACTGGCATTTTAAAAGGTAGGGAGTTGAGAAATGATTGATAGGGATAAAGGAATATGATGGACTAGAATGGAGGTTTCCTTTGGACTGAGATCCAAAGGGGAACTTATTGGACAAGGAGCTTTATGAATCTCTGAGAGTATTTCTTCACTGAGAGTGCTAGGATCTATATTTTCAACATGTATAGGCTCAGTTACAAGCCTTTCTTGTAGAGATACATAAGATTGTTTAGGCTTACCTGATCCTAATGCTCCTTTTTGTGATGTCTTTCTCTGCTTGACAATATTCTCAAGGTCAGGTACTAGGTCAGCTGGTGATTTCTGAGGATTTCTCCAAGTATGTCTCACAAACTGAGCCAGAACTGTAATGTGGAGTCGACAAAAGGTTCGACCTCCAGTAGAGTTGCCAGATAGATGATTACAACCAAAAATTTGTCCAGACTTTATCTATCATCAAAGCTGGATCTATGTAGTTCTCCTAGGGAAGCTGAGCTTCAATCTCCTCTTCCCGGAAACGGTGCCAATTATGTTAGTATTCCAAGAAAATCTCCTAGGTTGTAGCTCAGAGATGCCTCGTAACATATAAATTCAACTATTATTGCAGGTTTAACGGAAAGAATGATGGTTTGGTTCAAGCCAGATAACCACTTTCACTTTTTTTCACTCCAAACATGCATGAACACCCTTAGACTACAAGGCTTTAGACCACCAATGCCCATAGTTTAGATATTAGGTGAATATGGAGAATACTGACAACACCAGCAGATGCACAAGACCATGTGATGGCCGACTGCAACCAATAAAGAAACCTATAAATCTAATCTATTAATGCAAGGACAAGATGACAACTCTCCTACTTTAGATAGAAAGAAACCTAAGCAACCTATTCAGTGATGCAATCAATACTTTAACACAGAGATAAGATGATAGTTATCTAGTGCTAAAGACCGGGAGCTCAAGAATATAGCATATCAGGGACAAGCTTAGAGTAAGAAGAAAATGGACAGTGAGCAATTAAGAACAAAAGAAGCTTGTATTAGCTGAAAATGAAGATGAGATGCTGCAAGTGAAAAAATGTCTATAGTCTCTAGAAGTTGAACCTTACATCAAATGCCAACCTTAATTACATCTTGCTTCTGGATATTTATAGATTTACATTACAAGGGCACTTGGCAGTTTAGGTATGGAGGGTTCATAATTGACCATCAACTGAATTTCGTTGCCTGATGGAGTCTCTGAATGTGTTTCCTTGCTTCAGTGGGTGAATCCAATCAATTCAGGTGTTGTGTTGTCCTTTTTAGGTAGTTGGAGTGCTCGTACCAGTGGAGTCCATGATTGATAAATTTGGTTATAGGGTCGTGCTTGTCCTTTTCTCCCTTGGCCATGTTGTCTATTAAATATGGTTGTTGGGGATCTGTCAGCGACTGATAATGGCGAACCTGGTCTTTTCCTTCGTCGGGCAAACAGAATGGTTAAGGATGTGGAATGCATGGTGAATGGACGATTTGGATGAGCAGGAAAATAGCCGTCCGATCGAGGAAATAGACGGTGGAGATGGCTCGACGGAGGCTATCGATCAAGGTCAGAGCAGGGTGAATTGGGGCCATGAGATCTTCAGCAGACAGATCGAATGGTCATCGGGAAGCGAAGCTGCACAGACATTCAATGGGCGAGCATACTAGTCAGGCGGTAATGGTATTCATTGCATTGCTTTCAGACGTTAAGCAGTAAATGTTCGGGGTCACGTGATTCCATTAAGCAATCGAAACATAGCGGTGAATGAGAGAGAAAAGCTGCTCTCATCTCACACTAACATTTGATCATATTGTCAGCGCGGTGAAAGTGAAGGTCATCGGGTCTTTACAGAGATGATCTGATGGTTGGGAGTGGGAGAGTGAGTCGCCTTTATCGGATGTGATGGGAGCTGTTAGATCGGCGAGGACGATCAATGGTGGGGAAATGATGAAGGGTTTATGAGCACATGAGGGTGTATGGGTGAGGTCCTATGGTGGGTTTGGGGTTTTGCGCTTGGGGCTAGAGTCAAAAGGGGTTACTTTGTCAGGTTTAGGAGGCAAATAGGGAAATTGAAATGGAGGAGGGTAAGCGAGGTAGAAGAAAAAAAGGGAAGAGTAACCAAATGTGAAACCTTTTTTAGCACAACCAAATAGACTACCCTTCTTTTTGATCTTAGAAAATCAGCATTGCATATCAAAGCTAACACTACCCATTGTTGGGACTCCTACTCAAAATTATATGAGGTTCAATACCATCAACACATCTAAAATTGTTTTGGGTTCATGGATGAAAAAAACAAAAATTGGGGAGCAGAGGAGATCTTTGTTTATAACCCATATGATGTAACTGATAGGAAAAAATGTTGCTATGGAATCAACTTCATTTGTTGATATAATAGATAGAAAAAAAGCATTCTCCTTAGAGGTTATAAACAATTCTCAAATATAGTCCATGAAAAAAATAAAATCAAATGATAAAACATTTCGAACATATTCTACTTGAGGGATTGAGACTGTTGGTTTTAGGTGAAAGGATTTTCCCTCTAAATATGGAAACCAACATACTTCGTGATATTTCCCAAATACATAGAAGGAGATGGGTTTTATTGTGAGGTACTCTCTTTTAGAATAACCTAAAAGAGATCTTAAATATTTTGATGATGGTGATCATAATATTTTATATTTGAACTTTTTTCATCCTAACTTAGTGTTGGGTGTGGAGCCTTATTATCTTCCTGATTGTTCAAAGTTTTTTTGTTTCAACCATATTGGATACCTGTTTGTATGATTGTCACTGACCCCCCCCCCCGGCAGAGGTTTCGGGGAAGTGCCCCTAAAGCTAAAAATAGATGAGAAATTGTCTTGTAAATTATTGTAATTTTGTAGTCAATTTGGGTCGTTCAATAGGTGGATGATTTGGCGGTACAAGTTATGTTAATTTAGGGTTTTTTTCCCTAGAAGGAAACCCTTAGTTTATATAAGGGAATTGTATTGCAACTATGTATTATTTTCTCTAGGTAAGAAAGGGAGAGGAGATTGTGTGTGAGTGAAGAGGAAATTACAATGGATGTATTGTAGGTTGTATCTCTCCATTTTTCTGGAGAATATAAAAGGAAGGACTGGTTGTTTCTTTGTGGATGTATTCCAAATTGGGTGAACCACATATATCTGTTTCTCTCTTATTTTAAGCATTTTTGTGTTTGTGTTTTTGCAATATTTTATGTGTTTCCTTTCTTCGTTAATTAATTCTAACAACTAGTATTAGAATCGAATGTCTATTTGGCTGATAAACTCACAGGAGAGAAGGGTTCCTCGTTCAAGTGGGAGAAATGGTGGAATATGGTAGGTTTAGTGTTGAGAAATTTAGTGGCCAAAAATATCAGATTTGTAAGATGCAGATGAAATATTATCTATATAGAAAATATCTGTACCTACTATTGAGTGGAAAATCAAAGAAGCTGACGAGTATGACATACGAAGAATGAGAGCTTCTCGACAAGAAGGCACTAGGAACAATACGACTGTGTCTAGATGTGTCAATGGCATTCAACATTTCAAAGGAAAGAAAAATAAAAGGTTTACTGATGGAATTGGCCAAACTATATGAAAAACCCTTAACCTTAAATAAGGTATTTATTATGAAGTGTCAATTTAATATGAATATGTTAGAAGGTGGATCTGTTGCTAATCATTTAAATGAATTTAATATGGTTACTAGTTAGTTAAGTTTTGTAGGGGTAAATTTTGATTATGAAATTAGGGCTCTATTGTTTCTGTGCTCATTTCCAGAAAGTTGGAATGGCTTAGTGATGGTTATTAGTAACTCCATATTGGATCCATTACTTTAGAGTTTGATGATGTTGTTGGTGTTATCCTTAGCGAGGAAAGGTGAAAGAAAAGCTCAGGTGGGACAACAAGTAATGCTTTGAGTGCAAAGACTAGAGGAAGAAAATATAGAGTGGAAAGGGCCCATGACATTGAAATAATTAAAGGAAAGGTTGATGCAACTCTAGATGAAGGATAGAGTGTTGGAAATGTGGAAGAAAGGACACCTGAAGAAATATTGCAAATCTCATAAGGGAAAGTAAAGTGGACAACAAGAAAACAATCACAAAGCGAATGTGACAAGTGATGTGTTGAAAGATGATTTGAATTTTCCATTAGAGAATATTATTGATGCATCACTGTTATATTTAGGGGCCTCATTCCATGCCACACCTAATAGAAAACATTTTTATGAATATGTTCAAGGATATTTTGAACAGGTTTTTCTAGGCGATGATAAACCGTGTAAAATCGTTGGAATGGGTAAGGATTTTATAGAGAAACGTAATGTAAACTAATGGCTATTAAATGAGGTAAGGAATGTTCTAGATCTAAATAAAAATATAATTTGAATAGGAAAATTAGGAGGTGAAGTTTGTGTCACTAATTTTACAGAGAAAACCTGGAAGGTCACTAAAGGACCCCTAGTAACAACGAAAGAGAAAAGGTTGGTACATTGTATTTATGTAATGGTATTTCAAATTTTGTTAATGGTTTAACCTCCATAGGAGAATATATGAAATTGTAACATCATAGGCTTGGGCACACGAGTGAGAAGGGGATGCATCTTCTTCACTCAAGAATGTTGCTTCTAGGTTTGAAGCATGTTGATTTGGATTTGTGTGAAAATTGTGTTTATGGAAAACATAAGAGAGTCAAATTTCTCAGAGTTTGGAAGGAAAAGAAGAACAAAAAATTAGAGCTTGGGCATATATATGTATGGGGACCTACACAGGTATCATCTCTTGGTGGATCTTGCTATTATGTTACTTTTACTAATGATGCAACGAGGAAAACCTAGATTTATTGTATTCAAAATAAATCTGATGTATTTGATAATTTCAAGAAATGGAAAGCTTTGGTTGAGAATGAGACAGGAAGGAAGTTGAAGTGTATCAGATCAGAAAAGGGAGGTCAATACTGCATCAAATAGTTTGAAAATATTATTAGAGCATGAAATTCATAGAGAGAATACAATTACAGGAACACCACAAGAAAATGGTGTATCAAAAAGGATGAATGAGACAATCGTGGAGCATGAAAGGTGCATGAGGTTTCATGCAAGATTTCCCTTATAATTTTGGGTAGATGCTATAGATACTGTTTTTTATCAGATAAAAAGAGAGCCTACAAGTTCCTTGTATGGTGGTATTCTTAAGGAGGCATAAACAACTAAAAAGGTAAACTACTCAACTTTAAATACATTTGGTTGTGAAGCCTTTGTCCACAATAATAAAAAAATAAAATAAAACTTGAGGAAAAATGAAAGAAATGTATCTTTATTATTTCTTATATGATTATCAAAATCACAAAATAACTAGGAGCAAAGATGTCATATTCAATGAAAAGGTCTTGTATAAGGATGAGATGCAGAGAAAGAAATAGGAAAAGGAAAACAAAGAATACACAGTGCTTGATGAGATGAAAAAAAAAGTAAAGGTGCTTGAAGATCATAATGATCAACAACCACAACAACAATAACAACCAAAACAAAAACATGAACCTCAAACACCTGAAAGTGGCATTAGAAGATCTACCAAGATAAGTAGAACCCCTCGATGATACTCTCCTTCATCCTATTATGTATTGTTCACAGATTTTGGCGAACCAGAAATATATGAAGAAGCAATGCAGGTAGAAACCAAGAAGAAGTGGGAGCAAACCCTGGAAGAAGAGATAGACTCCTTGATGCATAACTAGACTTGCGACTTAGTCAAGTTTCCTACAGGTAAAACATCATTGCAGAATAAATGGATTTACAAGTTGAAGGAAGAATATGGAGGTAAACAAAGGTATAAGGCTATACTTGTGGTGGAGGGGTTTGCAAAAAGTAAATGTATATACTTTGATGAAATGTTTTCTTATGTCATTAAAATGACTTCAATCATAACTATTTTAAGTCTAGTGGAAAAAAAAGATTTTCATCTTGAGTAGTTAGATGTAAAGGAAACCTTTCTCCATGGGGATTTAGAGGAAGAAATATATATGCAGTAGCCACAAGGGTACGAGGTCAAATGGAAGGATAAATTAGTGTGAAAATTTAAGAAGATATTGTATGGCTTAAAATAGGCTCCAATGCAGTAGTATCTAAAATTTGATAGGTTTATGTTTGACAAGGTTATACTAGACGTCACTCTAATCGTTGCATTTATCTTAAAAGGAAAAAATGATAAAAGCTATACTATATTGTTATTGTATGTAGATGACATGCTTGTTGCAAGGTCTAACATGCATAAAATAAATGTTCTCAAAGAAAAAATGGAAAATTTATTTGCAATGAAGGATTTGGGTGCTGCAAAAGAAATCCTTGGTACGACAATAACTAGAGACAAGAAAATCCACAAATTAACATTGTCTTAGAGTGAGTACATAGAAAATGTGTTGGAAATATTTAACGTGTAGAATGAATAACCAATTAGTACACCTTTGGCTAGCCATTTCAAAATAAGTGAGGAGATGTGTCTCAAGACATAGGAAGAGATGGATTATATGTGTAAAGTTCCATATGAATCAGCAATTGGAAGGCTAATGTATGCAATGGTCTACGTAAGTCCTCATATTGTACATGCATTAGGAGTTGTAAGCATGTATATGAACAACACAAGGAAAGAGCATTAGATGGAAATGAAGTGGATTCTCAGGTATTTGATAGGTACCACAAACCAATAATTATGCTTGATCCAAAATGGATCCTAAAAACCCTCTAAGTCTTCAAAGATAAAAAACTATCGCGAAGGAAAAACCTTCACAAAAGGTGGATTACATTATTGGGAGAGAAAAAAAACATGAAAAATGGTAGAAAACAGATTCTATCAGAGGATGAACAATGTTGCACAGGAGCTGTTGGATCTGGCCGATCAATGGTTTAGATCTGATCGACATATCACAATCAGCAATGGTAGGCGAAGTCTATCAGAGGCATCCTTATGGGAAGTGTGATAGCGATCAACGTGATTAAATGAGGACCATTGATCAAGCATGCAGATCAACGGTCCAGATTGAACTGTACTATCGTGTCACTAATATATATAT
>APFE031093677.1:109150-136728 GCA_000404065.3 Pinus taeda | reverse complement strand
TATATATAAGGAATTAATTGTGGCCCGAAGGATTAACGATATGCAATTGCGATATTGCAATATCGCATCGCAGCATTATAAGGGGTGATGCCAAAGAGGCCAGCGACCATGCGATGCGCCGAAAGCCAATAAGGTTGATCGGCGCAATCCACAATCGAAAGCCAAACACGGAGATGCGACATGCGATATGGCCAGACCCGAAAGGGTTACGAATGTGATATTAAAATATTTGAAGTCCAGAATGAAGCCATTTTGTTGGGTTTTCTTTGTATTTGGGATTTTTCATAATAACCCCAAATACAAAGGAACCCGCGACCGAGCGACTTGTGATAGCGATACAAAGGCGGACACGATGGATTTTAGGGCAGAGTTAATAACATTTCAGGTCTGATAAAAGGAATTTTATGGATTTTACAGTGTTCTACAAATATTTCTCTTTGTAAACAGAGAATGACTGTTTTGAGATTTTTAACGTGCCAATGATCCCTTCTGTTACAAGATAGGTGGCCACCATCCCTTAAGACATTTAACAATGATTGTTTAACGCTCTAAGGGGATTTGAGCGGATAGAGGCCAGGAGCCAGTGAGCCAAAAGGGGAAAACAAACAGACAAACACTGATTGGCTTAAAAGACATTAATGATAGAGGTAGGAGCAAGCAGTGCTGAGACAGAGAGAAAACAGAGATAGAGAGCGAGAGGGTGAGTCTGTGTACTGAGAGAGACTTGAGGGATTCAAGTAAACTCTTGTTGTTTTGTATCTATTGTGTTGAGACTCAAATTGAGATCAATTTTGTAAAACTCTACTCTTGAAGACATAATAGAGAGGTAACACACCGAAGGCTGGACCAAGAGGCGTACCCCAAGAGTTTTGGGTGAACTCCTTGATTATTTTGATGTGTTATGTGTGTATATCTATTATGTTTCTCTAACTGCTCATTGTCTATATTTTTTGTAATCTTATCGATCCGTTGCACTAAGTGATATAGGAAAATCGATATACATGAGTTTGTAATACCTTAACATTAGTCTAAGATCTCATTTTTAGATCAAGTGGTATTAGAGCTTTAGGTTTGCTATGGCTAGACAAGCCTGTGTTGGATTCCTGAATGCTAACTAGGTCAAAGCTCAAACTAGGAGAAGGAGAACTTGTTGAGGCTAATCCAGAGATTGGAAGAGTCTACTCTCAGAGGAGAATGGCTGTAGAAGTCCCATTGGAATCAAAATCTCAATTCATGGATAGTTTTATGGCCATGTGAGTCATCGTGGAAGAGATGTATCGAGAATTCAAGAAGGGTCAAGGTGAAAGTACTTCAACACCCAAAAAAGAAAAAGGAGTAGAGGAACCTTCTCTAGATGCCTCCCTAGAGGACAAGGGAAAGGGGAAAGGCCTCCTCCATCATCTCTTCCACCATCACCTCCATCATCCTCATCTCCTAGCCTTGAAAAGAAAAAGAAGAAAACATCTTTGATTAAATTAGATGTGAAACTTGATTTTTCAGTCCATGATGGAGAATTAAATGCAGAAAAGCTAGATAATTGGATTAGACAGATTGATGTATATTGCAGGGTGCAGAGCATTGATTCAGAAAGGAGAAAGATTCAGCTGACTAGCCTTCGCCTTGGAGGAACTGCACTAGTGTGGTGGGAAGGCAAGACACAAGCTCATCTGAAGAGACATGGCAAAATTATTTCTACCTAGAATGAATTTGTTTCTGCCATTAAAAAACAGTTCTATCCTCTAGCTTATATGCAGAAAGCAATGATGGGTTGGAAAACTCTTCACCAATTAAAGGGCCAAAGTGTACAAAGTTATACCGAAGAATTTAGAAACCGAGCTTTAACTTTAGGCATATCTCTAGACTCACCTGAAACTTTGTTGAAGTATATAGGTGGTCTACATAGCTATTTGAAGCACACCATTCTCATGTTTAACCCCACTAGCCTAGAGGATGTATTAGTTCAGGCTACACATCTAGAGGCTAGAGGCAAGAATGTGAACCCATAGATTGGGGCGTCATCAAAGCCCTCTACAAGCAAGAATGAGGAAAAGAAGAAGCTGAATGGAAAGAGAGGAAGACAAACATTGTACAGAAAGACAAACCTTCATGAACTCATTGAAATAAGGATGGACATGATGATGAACACTATTGGTCTTTGGATATGGAGCTAAAACCTACGAAGTTCGGTGTTAAGAAGAAGAAGAATGTTGCTCCTATTCAAAAAGACTTGGGGTCAGACTCAGGTGATGAAACAACAGTCCTAGCCATAGGTATAAAAGGTAAAAATTCGGAAGCATCTACAAGTAATTTTGCACAATCTATTGATAATGAACATAATGAGCGAAAAATACATGAGATTTTTCATATTAGAGTTATTTCCAAGCACCAAAAGATTGATACTTTATTTGATAGTGGATCACAAGTAAACTTGATCTCTGAAACAATTGTAAAGAAGTTGGGCTTACTAACAACACCTCACAGGAAGCCATATCCATTAGGTTGGGTATGTGATACAACAAAGCTACAAGTGACTAGACAATGTAAAATTAGGTTTGCTATTGGGTAAACATTTATAGATGAGGTTGAGTTAGATATAGTTACCTTGGATATATGTGGTATTGTTTTAGGAATTCCTTACTTGTATAATAGAAAAGCCATTTTCTATAGAGCTGAAAATAACTATCAACTCACTAAATATGGAATAGAATATATTGTAAGATCTTACAAAATAAAAAATAACTATTCTCTCTGTTAGAGCCTAGATTTACCTCAGGCTGAAAAGATAAGCTTCTAGGTCCACATCAAACCACGCTCAGCCTCATAGCTAGCCCTACGAGGACAGGAGAGGGCTCTCTCTGGGTCAATCTCAGTAAAGATATCGATGGGGCTTGAGATGACCAATTTAACAATTAATTTTAGGCTAGGTATGAAGTACAATGATTTGATTTGAGTTTTTGTGGGTTTTGAGTTGGAAAATGGAAGGGGTAAATTTGGGTCTAGGGATGAGGCACAATTTTTGCAGAGTTCTGATTGGGGCAAGGAAGGAAATTGCTTTGATGCTTTGGAATGAATAAATGGATGGATCAGACCGGTGAGGAGCCAAGGAGGGCAAGAGAGTCTCAAAAGTCCTCCTCAAATAGATGAAAACATTGAAAATTAAACAAAAGTTCAAAGCAGAGCACAACAGTTTAGTGAATTCTACCTTAATCACTCATTTGTTTAATTTCAGAAGTAAAGAGAAGGGAAAATTATGCACATAAACATCAATGCACTTACAGGTACATAGAGAAACACGCCATCAAAATATAGAGCCACATGGATCCCAACAAGTGCTGCAAAACCCTGGTCTTTCCTTTGCTAAAAATGCAGAGATAGAATGTACAATGATGTGCCAAGCAGTCCCAAGTGTCCAACCCTGAAAATGACAAATAAAATACATGATATAGACTAGCCCAACCCATTCCCTTACCTCTAGGGGTCAAGCTCATCATTCTAGGAGTTGTTTCAACTAATTCTAAATAAGGAACTAAAATCTAAGCAATCCAACAACTTGCCTCTATATGATGGGAAACTGATTCATTCATTAAATTTTTACTTTTTAGTGAATGAATCTTCTAGAAAAAGTAAATATGTGAAAAAATTACATCATAGTCCTCATGTTACATCAATATAGATCAATAATTACATCAAAAAGAAAAACTAGTCAAAACTGGGCGAATTTCTGAGCTGTATAGTGAAAAATAGGCAAAAATCCTCTATGCGTTGCGACCAAAATCTCTATGCATAGCACAAATTTAGGGCTGATTTTGAGGAACTTCCTAAAGTTCCAATTGAGCCCAAGATAGCTCGTTGGAAAGCCCTGCTTGTCTACTTTCCTGTGTGTTCAAAACTTCAATCTCCCAAGACTAGTTCTTGTGTGTGCAAAAGGTGGTAGAAAGGTCATTTTTGACATGTTTTTGACCCATAGGCAAACCAAGAACTTGATGAAATCCTTAGGTAATCCATGAGCATGCATAAATTTTCATAACAAATCTAGAAATGCAAAGTTTTCCTTCAGCAGATCTCCCAATTATAAGCACGTGCCAAGTGGCGCTACTCGTTGGGCAAACAAACCTGTTTTGTGACCAAAATATTCAAAAATGACAAAATTTTCTCCAAATTCCTTCAAATTTGGGATAGAGGCCTATCATTGAGTATCATGTTCAGCGAAAGAAGCTTTGGACAAGATTTGAAGCTGACCATGCTCTTTTTTTGCTTTTTTTTTCTTTTGGATACCTTTCTCAATTTCACCTTTAGATTCCTGATCCTCGCTTTGGAACTCATATTTCGCACCCTGTAATGGAAAACCATGTGTCTCAACAATGATCTTTTCCTATCAGCCTTGTCCAGCGACTTCTCTAGGTGGATATTGATTCTTTCAAGCCACGACTCCCGATCATCATTAATCTCTTTCTCCGATGAAGTGAGCTCAATTCTCCTCCTTTGCGCAGCTTGGCGATTCTCGTGGATGTTTTACAATTCCATGATTGCCTACTGATCTTCAAGTTGTTTTCTCCTCTATTCTAATTATTTCATATTCCACTTAGTCCTCTCCAAGTCGAGGGACAAGGCTGTGATCTCTGTCTGCTGCTCCTGGAGGATTTATCTAAGATGTGCATTTTGCGAGCCCATGTCTGTAACATCACCTTGAATAAGAATGAAGTTAGTCTCTCGCTCACCTGAAGGCCCCTCATCCTAGATTGGCCTCTTGCCTTGGTCCTATACCTATACCTGTAACGTGCTGCTAATGACGACAACGAGACCCCTTCCACCCCAGGTGGAGATAGTACTCGTCGAGCTGCTGCAAACAATCCCTTTGTGCCTCTCTGATAGGTGACATATGTCGGCACGCTGGTAGTCTCCGCCTCCCGACCTCCATGCTGCTAATAAGGTTCACCTGCACCATGAACAACCTCCTGATGAGTTGTTGAAGCTGTGAAGAACTCACAGGAAATGAATTCTTCCCATGTGATACCCTGTAGGCCAAGCTGATGTACAACAATGATCTTGATGAGTGCATAATGATAAATGCTATTGTACCGCTGTTTAGGAGTCTTCTTCTGCACAAGAGTGGTCATCCTCTTGATGTTTCTACACATTAAATAGGTAATGTTCATCAACCTTACTCTCGTGAAATGCATCAATAACCTGATATGGTATGCATAGAGGCGTGAGAAGTAGCCTTCACAACTAAAGTATCTGATAATAAGTTTCATCAATGGTGCATAATCTTCCTTTAGAAACCAGAACGGGAATACCCTGTTGAGTTGCCTCAAATAGCTAGGCCTGAGGTAAGGTTCATAATATGCTCTATCTAGCTGTTACCTTTTGTTCCACTCTTCGCCTATATTCGGTATCCCAGTGGCCTGAGAGATGGTTTCTGGTGTCAAAGTGAAGTTCACTCCAGCAAGAGTAACATGACCATCATGTAGATGAAAAAGAAACAAATGAAATAACTTTGGATGATGCTGGATCTGAGCAATCATCTCACAATACTGAAAGCAGGACTGTTGCTGAAAGGATGTCATTGCAAGCGGGCAGGCCTGCAATTGAGTCAAGGAGGTGGGCTCTTCTCTAACATGTCTGCCACCCTTACGAGGCCTTCTTGGCACATTAAGCTCAGTGGTTGAGTCACTGTCTTGCTCATATGAAGAATTTGTCTCTGTCATGGTGTTGCAATGTGTATAACAAGGGTATGTTTTGTAAATGTGAAATAAGTGCTTTGTTTCCACTGCCAAATGTATGAAAGGGAAATGAAGGAAATGAGCGATTGTGGTGGGAAATTTGTAGTTTAGAGATGGGATAAATGAGGACAATATGTATTAAGTCAAGTGGAATAAAGATCTAGGGACAATCACTTTTGGGATTTTATAATTGATATGAAAGGGGGAGGGTTAGTAAGGTTTTAGTGATTTAGTGATAGGGAAAATGGGTACAAAGGGATATAATTGGGTTTGGACATAGGGAAAAAAGGGAGGGACTGTGGTTTGACAGTGATGGGAAAAGAGGTGCGAACAAATTGGCATGAACAAGAAAACCTTAAGCTTCACACATGAACCCTATGGAGCAATTTTGATATACAATTATTTGGCCTTTAAACTCATACAACCACCTTCCCAAATTGCAAAAAACATGGAATGAAATCAATGGAAAGGGGGAATTAACACTTACTTGGAGCCAAAAGAGTTGAATCGATTTAATTCATGGAAGCTGGGATGATTTTCTAGTTTGGAGGTTCTGTGCGCCGCTCACAAACCCAGTGTGCCGCGACCTGTCGATGCACTGCGACAGTGTAATTTAACACTACAAAATCGCGCCCAATGTGCCGCATGGCCTATGTGCACTGCGCTCTAACCCAATGCGCCGCGCAACCTTCAACACACAGTTTGCACACCTTCAATGCCAAATTTTCTCCTTCAACAATCAATTTGATTTGTTTTGATCGCTTGGCATAGAAATGAATGGTTCAAGCAATGAACATGTCGCATGGAGTGATGGGTTGATTTTTTATTTGAAGCCACAATGATTTTTTCCTTGGAGGCCCTGTGCGCCTTGCACAAACCCAGTGCGCTGTGTCATGTGGGTGTGTCGCGCCCTTTAGAAAATGCATAGTGTATTATGGCTCTATGCGTCATGCTCTGTGGGTGCGCCGTGACCTATCCCAATGCGCCGCGTTGTATCCCAACACACAGCCGGCCTTCTAAACTCAAATTTTCATCCCTTCAAACTCCAACATTGACTTCTCTCTTGGATTTTTAAATATCTTTTGATGCAAATGGATTAATAACTTGAGAAATATCTTATATAGAGATGGATTAAATTTTTGCTTCTCAATAACCCATTTTGTAATGTTTGGCACTTTTCATTTTATATAACTCTGTTCTTTTTCTTTCCTCTTTAATTTTGGCTTGAATGATGAATCTTTTGGCTATTTTTTGCAGGAATAGTGGCATGCCTTGACATAGGAAGACCAGAGTTGCGCTTGGATATTTCAACAACTAAAAAACTTTGAATAATTACATGGAAATTTATTACAAAAGACGAAAAGACGACGTTTCTTCAAAATAGAGTTTTGAAGACAAGTCATATTCCAACAATATGACGTTGAAATTTTGTGAAATAAGAACTTGTTTAGAACCTCCCTCTGGCCTGCTGGAATTATTGGACATCTTGAAGACACAATTTGTGAAACCCTATACCTAGTGACTAGAAATGACTCTTGCTAATCAAAAGACTAAAACAGGGCTGTAAGTGACTCAAAAACTTGATTTTGATGAACATACCTAAGCCAGCAGTGCAAGGCATGAGGGGTAATGAATAACGAAACCCTTCCGTCTGATTATGGCATGCCCCTAGCGGAATGCAACTGAGTGAATCAAGCAAGACACCTAAAAATGAAATGCAATAAGAGAAATGATCTCTGACAGAGGGATGTAAAGACCGACTCTAACATTGGCTCCAATGGGGATGGTAGCTCCTTGGAGGTGCCAAGAATGGGAGATCTCTAGGAGAGATAGACAGTGCCTTCGTCCAATGGGCTATGGAGTCTATTATTTCAAGAAATCGACACAAGACTCTTGACTCATTTATTGACTCAAACTTGACTCAATTGGGAAACCAAAATGACTAAAAACTTGACTCGTCAAATTGAACCCACCACTGAAATATTTCTTCAGAATTATAGTCGTCACTTCGGGCCCCAGACTAAAGAAAAGATCACAGCACACTCTTGCAATGAATTTGAAATAAAATGGTATATACAGTGACAATGTAGACATCAGAAAAAACTCAGAAATGATACCTCTTGAGCAGCTGACCATTGACCAGCCCTCCAGGACATTCTTCTCCGTTCATCTCCTTCAGAAGAAAAGCATTCTGACCATGATATGCAGCGATTTTGAAGGAACCTTTCCAGATATTTTCAAATTTACCGTGCTTACCCTTTTCCTCACTCCTTGCATCCCATTTCAGCACCACTTCCTCCAATTGGAATTTGTCCGCCTTCGCTTTTCTGTCATATATTTTCTTGATCTTCTCCTACAACTTGGATGTGTTTTGGAAGACCTCTTCTCTTGTCTGCTGCAAATGGACCATTTGGTTTAGTCTTCTCTACATAGGATCTTCCTCACTGCCGACCTCCTGAAGAAGTTTGACTATCGGGGCTACTAGAGAAGTAGGAAACATTGTATCAACTCCATAAACAAGCTCAAAGGGAGACATACCAATGGATTTCTTTTGGCTGACCCGATCTGCAAAAAGTGCATTGACCAGCTTCTTATGCCAACTCTTCTTGTTAATTTCCAGCACCTTCTTGATGATGTTGACTAAAGATTTATTAGAAGACTCCACTAAACCATTTCCTTGTGGGTGATAGGCAGTTGAGTGACCCAAAATGATTTTCTACTTGTTACAAAACTCAATCATCTTCTTTGTTTTGAATGCAGCTGCGTTATCAGTGATTAACTTATTTGGGCAACCAAAACAAGAAAATATGTTATTCTCAAGGAATGAAATAATTACCACATCTGTATCTTGTTTGGTGGAAATTGCTTCGATCCATTTCCTAAAATAATCTATTTCTGTGAGAATCCATCGATGCTGAACGGAAGAAGTGGGATGAATTTCACCAATGAAATCTAACCCCCACTACTGAAAAGGAGCACTCACCTCAATTGGCTTAAGCGGAAAAGGCTGTAATTTCTAACTTCCTTCAAAAATCTGACATTTATGACAGCTCTTGACAAACTTATATACATCTGCAAAAAATGTCAGCCAATAGTATCCCGCTCTTAAAATTTTATTTGCCGTTGTTTTCCAAAAAAGGTGACCGCCACAATCTCCTTTGTGGAAATCTTCCATGACCTGCTTTGCTTCTTCTTCCACCAAACAATTCAACAGAATGCAACTAGGATCTTTCCAATAAAGTGTAGAATTTAGAATACAAAACTTAGCAGCTTTTAATTTGAGAGTTCTACTTTTGTTTCTAGTCATACCAGGAGGTGGCAACAAATTCTGCAGCACATATATGATATCTGAATACCACGGGGAAAGAACAAACATTTCGGATACCTGAATTGACGAATCTTCCTCATTCTCATCGGACATAGCAACAATCAGATTTATGTCTAAGGCATGCAAGTTTGATTCAGCCATTAACTTTTCCAATCCCTGTCCTTTAACAACCTTGGTGGGCTTTATCTCCACATCGTACTCCGACAAAGCTGTAATCCACTTTCCTCGTCTTCCTTTTGGATCGGTCTGCACTAAAACATCCTTGACAACAACATTAGGAATGTAAGCCGAAGTATGAGAATGCAAGGGTCTGCTTTTCAATGATGTTGTACTTCAAGGCTGCATCTCTTATAGTTCGGCTGAAAAAATCAATTGGTCTTTCATACTCCTCTCTTTTCTGCATTAATACAGCTACCATTGTATGCTTCGAAGCAAAAGAAAACAATATAAAATCCTGAGTGTAGTCCGGGCTGATTAGAACCCAAGCTGAAGAAAGCACTAATTTGACTAAGTTGAAAAATTTTACAACCTCTTTCGTCCACTTCTCTTGGCTGTCCTTCTTAAGCATGTTTGTAATCTCTCTTAGATGTTCAACAAGGTTAGGCACAAAGTGGCATAAAAACTTCATCTTGCCGTAAATAGGTTGAATCTCCTTCTTATTCTGGGGAAGGTCAATTTGCTGAATCGCTTCTACACATGCTGGATAAATACAAATGCCATCTTTTGATATAATGTGCCCAAGTAGTTTGCCCCCATCCATGGCAAACAAACTTTTCTTTGGATTTAGCGACACACCATATTTTTTGAACTTTTGAAAGACAATTTTCAAATGATACATATGTTCTTCATCTGATTTGGAAAACACGGTCAGATCATCAAGGTACACAACAAAAAGACATCCTTCTCATTTGCGAAATCCAAGTCCATTGCCCACCCACGTTCTTCAAACCGAAAGGCATTTTGGCGTAATGAAAAGTTCCCCATGGAGTGGTGAATGATTTTTTATCCCGGTCATCTTCATGGACCAAAATTGGGTTATATCTAGAATAACCATCGAGTAGTGACGTCCGGGATGCTCCAACTACTTGCTGAAGTATATGATCCATTTTGGGCAATGGATAATTGTCCTTCAATGAAACTTTATTGAGATTCCAAAAATCAATGCACAAGCGAATCTCACCTGTTTTCTTTCGTACCGGAACCAAATTAGAGATCCAGTTGGGAAATCTGATGGGAACAATGATTCCTGATTTGTATAACCTCTTTATCTCCTTCTCAATTAATGGCAGTAGTTTTCGGTTTAGCCTTCTCAACTTTTGTCCGAAAGGTTTTTGATGAGGCTTGATAGGAATAGCATGCTGAATTATATTGGTATCATATGTCTTCAAGTCAGAATAATCCCAAGCAAACACATCAGCAAAATATGACAACAAACTGATATATTTGGCTTTTAACTTGTGTGGCAATGCTTCAGACAGTTTTACCATTTTGGGATTTGTAGCTGTTCCTATATTGACCTCTTCAACACCCTTCTTTGTTGGTTGCAATGTTGGTTTGTAGGCCACGTCATCTTGATCAAAGAGTTATTCTAAAGGTATCAATCCTTTAGGAATTATGTTATCCTTTAGCTGCAACACTTCAATTTGATTGATCCGCACATCATCTTCACCATCATCATGTTCTACATCAATTGAGGTATCTTTGAACTTATCTTCGTTTTGCAGAAAATCATTAATTTCCTCATCGTCTTGGAAAACTTGCCAATATCTCTGATTGTCTGGGATAGTCGGACGATGCTTGACATGGATTTCGAATTTATTACTTGAGTTCATTGGAATCTTCAAACTACTTGCTGCCTTAGCAAGTGCATCAACAATGCCATTTTGAATATGAGGCACACACGTCAAGGTATAATCTGAAAACAATTTCAGGATGTCTAGGACAACATTTCGGTAAGCTCGAATCCGGGGATGTTTTACTTGATACTCGCCTTTTACTTGCTTAATCACCAATTCAGAATCTCCATATACTTCAATCCTCTTAGCATTCAGCTTTCTTAGAATTTTTAGGCCAGCAATCAAAGCTTCATACTCAGCCTCATTGTTCGAACAATCAAAAGCTAACTTGTAAGAACATACCCACACATTACTAGGCACTTTGTTTGGGGCGGAAAGAGGACTACGTACCCAAATACTGATTCCAGCACCATCATTTCCCACTGCACCATCAAAATCCATGGTCCACAGGCCCTCTTCATCTTCTTCTAAGTGTTGAAATTCTATCGGCTCTTTTTTCCTGCTTGTTTTCCATAATCTTCAGCTGATTGATCAATGGTGTCTTGCTGTTCTTGTCCTTCTTTCTTCAAAATTTCTCTAAAATTCTCTGTAATTTCTGGAATATTTTCTTCTTCTACTAACTGACTATCTATATCATTGAAACTATTCTAATACAAAACAAAAGACTCTAGATCTGTATGTACATAATTAATCGGATGATTAATCGGTTTCTCCTTGCTTGTAATCATGTATTTCATTTTTTGTTTCCGGTACAATTTTCTCATTTGGCCAAACACAGGAATCATTGCATAGGAGAAATCTAGTTGTAATGTCCCTTTCAATTTCGCTCCCCAAGACCTAGAAAGAAGCATACCAAACCTGGGAGGAATGTCCTCCACAACAATATCCATCAAAACATTCTTCGTTGGGATTTGATCTAGACTTACAACCAAGTATTTGATGAGCCGAATACATCTCACTCTGCTAGAATCAAATGAAAAGAGATCATGGTATTTCCTAGTGATGTCCAGACCCAACTTCTCCATGATAGTTTTTGGCATAAGATTGTGGGAAGCTTTGGAATTGAACATAGCATTATGTAACACAAAATCATGCACCTGTAAACTGATATAAAAAGGTGACACATCAATATCTGGAGACTCACCATTCAATGCTGGCCCAAAAATCAATTCGGGTTGATCATCTTCGACATTCACCATATCAGACATTGGATCAAAGTTCAAGATTTTAGAAACTTTCCCTCTATAACTGCTATTCCTCATTATTTCAGTCAAGGGAATGGATACCTTCAATTTAAAAATTTTATTTTCTAAACTAAAAGCTGAAATCTTTTCTACCTCTTTGACTAGGACATCTTTCTTTTCCTTTTCCTTTGATGCAATTGGCTGATTTGATTTTTCTGCTGATGGAGATTTGTTGATATTAGGATCACCTGCCTCTTTCCCTTTCTTTTGTACAACGGGTGAATCATTCTTTGATGATGAAGCTTCCTTCCTCTTTTGAATTGGGTTAACAGGCACATCTCTATTTCTAAGTGAATATTGATGCTGATGGGTGGACAAAGCATTCATATAACCTCTTTGGTACTCATCTAATTCTTCCTCCAAAACCGTGTCATTTGCTAGAATGAAATCTGCATCTTTGTATACTGTGGAACTTTCTGCATACTCCTCCTCTTCAGTAATATAAATTGGCATATCATCTAGAGTAAAGAAGTGATTTTCTACTCCAATCACATTCTCCTCCTCTTCTGACTCTGGACCAAGTACCACATTCTACTGTAGAGGTGGCTGTACGAGCTGATGGGCTATCTGATCATGGGCTCACTGCTCTCTTTGTTTGATTCTATATTGTGGCTGCTATTGGCCACAGAAGTTAGGATTTCTAACTTGTGGCTCTGGTTTATCAAGTTTCACCCTTTCAATCATCTGCTCCACCTTCCAAAGTAATTGATATGTCGAAGACGACTCTTCTTTTATTATGACTTTCTTTTCAGCGTTGCTCTAGCCCTCTTGGCCAACAGATTTGCCTCAACGCTGACCGCGATCTTCTGCATTTCTTCCATTGTGGAAAGATATCTCTCTCTCTTAGTTTATAAGCCATGTAAGCATCAAAACCATCCAGAAAATTCATCATGGCTAGCCCCACAGGTGGTCTTAAATGAGCAAGAATTGATTTGTAGACTGAATTGAATCTAATGCAGTAATCTTGAACGGACTCACCGACATTTCGCTTGATATGCTCATATTCTTGAAGGATATGAAGAGGATTTTTCTTGACTTCCCAATGATCTAAAAATTGTCTTTGTAGATTGTCCCATGTAGCAATACTAGCAGCGGGTAAAGCTCTGAACCATTTCCTAAATTCACCACTAAATGTCTGTGCAAACAATCTCATTGTCACATTTTCTACATCGATCTCATGAAGGTCACAAAAATCTGCCATTCTATCCACATGTTGTTGAGTAGTAGTGCTGTGAGGAGTGCCATCAAACAAAGGGATTTTGCTCTCATAATCTGCGGGTATATCATATAAAACTTGAGGCAGCGCGAGAGGTGCAAAACAGGTAGCCATCACTCTTGGCGGATTCGGTCTAGGATATGTTGGGGGAGTAGGTGCAGCTGATGTATGAGGTGTATGAGGTGTATGAGAAGGGGTGTGCAGAGGAGAAACAATTTTGGATGTAGAAGGAGTAGATGGAGGTGAGTTTACAACAAACTTTTGATCAGAGATAATAGGCTGCACGTGGATGGTGGGAATGAAGGGTGGTTTGGTGGGAATTCTTGAGGTGGATGCCGTTACAGAAGATCCGAGGGTTGTAGATGCAACTACTAGGAAATCAACTATATTTGAAGCGTCAATTTCAGTTTGAAGGTGCTTCAAGATAAAATTCTCAATTGATTTATTATTTCTTTCAACTTCAAGAGCTGCAGCAAAGTCAGGATTTGGGACTATAGAACCAAGAGCACTTTCGGATTTGGTTTCAAACAATGACAACTCAAAATGTGCATCAAAATCAAGCTCTTCAAGATACTCAAAAATTGCAGGACATGAATGGGATTTAAACACGGGAGTCACAGAGCTCTCTTGTCTAAGAAGTCTTGGAATCAAATTGGGATTTTCGTAGATAGGAGGAGGATCTCGATCATGATTAGATCTGGTATATCTCCTTGAAGCCAATGTGTTTTTTTTTTGTAAAAGATCAAAGGAACATAAAAAAATTTCTCAACCTATGAATTCGTAAGCTTATCATCCACATCTTACAATCATCAAATACACCGGGGTGTTTGTAGGTTAGATTTTCCATTAATGAGACTAGACCGGAGATTGGGTGAAGTAGCATTTATCTACTTGCGCTAATTCAAAGAAAAAGCATTTCAAAGGCTACCTGGCTTATCTTCAGACTCCATCTGTAGTTTCAAAATGAAGAATACTAACAAACAATCAAATTACATCCCCAGTGGATTTGCCACTATGTTGGAGCCTAGATTTACCTCAGGCTGAAAAGGTAAGCTTCTAGGTCCACATCAAACCATGCTCAGCCTCATAGCTAGCCCTACGAGGACAAGAGAGGGCTCTCTCCAGGTCAATCTCAGCAAAGATAATTGATGGGGCTTGAGATTACCAATTTAACAACTAATCTTAGGCTAGGTATGAAGTAAAATCATTTGATTTGAGTTTTTGGGGGTTTTGAGTTGGAAAATGGGAGACGCAAATTTGGGTCTGGGGATGAGGCACAGTTTTTGCAGAGTTCTGATTGGGGCAAGGAATAAAATTGTTTTTATGCTTTGGAATGAATAAATGGATGGATCAGACCGGTGAGGAGCCAAGGAGGGCAAGACAGTTTGAAGATTCCTCCTCAAACATATGAAAACATTGAAAATTAAACAAAAGTTCAAAGTAGAGCACAACAGTTCAATGAATTCTACCTTAATCACTCATTTGTTTAATTTCTGAAGTAAAGAGAAGGGAAAATGATACACATAAGAATCAATGAACTTACAAGTATATAGAGAAACACACCATCAAAACACAGAGCAAGATGGATCCCAACAAGTGCTGCAAAGCCCTGGTCTTTCCTTTGCCAAAAATGCAGAGATAGAATGTACAATGATGTGCCAAGAAATCCCAAGTGTCCAACCTTGAAAATGACTAAGAATATACATGATATAGACTAGCCCAACCCATTCCCTCACCTCTAGGGGTCGAGCTCATCATTCTAGGAGTTGTTTCAACCAATTCTAAACAAGGAACTGAAATCGAGGCAATCCAACAACTTGCCTCTATATGATAGGAAACTGATTCATTCATTAAATTTTCACTTTTTAGTGAATGAATCTTCTAGAACAATTAAATATGTGCCAAAATTACATCATATTCCTCAAGTTATATCAATATAGATCAATAATTACATCAAAAGCAAAACTGGGTGAATTTCTGAGCTATACAGTGAAAAATAGGCAAAAATCCTCTATGCGCTGTGACCAAAATCTCTATGCATAGCACAACGTTGGGGCTGATTTTGAGGCACTTCTCGAAGTCAAAATTGAGCCCAAGATAGCTCATTGGAAAGCCCTGCCTGTCTACTTTCAAAACCAAGTTCAATTTCTATATTTAGATGTCATTTTCCCCTTCACAAATTCAATCTCCCAAGACTGGTTCTTGTGTGTGCAAAAGGTGGCAGAAAGGTCATTTTTGGCATGTTTTTGACCCTTAGGAAACCCAGAACTTGATGAAATCCTTAGGTAATCCATGAGAATGCATAACTTTTCATAGAAAATCTAGAAATGCAAAGTTTTCCTTAAGAATATCTCCCAATTATAAGTGCGCGCCAAGTGGCGCTAAGCATTGGGCAGAAAAACCTGTTTTGTGACAAAAATATTAAAAAATGACAAAATTTTCTCCAAATTCCTTGACATTTGGGCTGGAGGCCTATCATTGAGTGTCATGTTCAGCCAAAGAACCTTCGGCCAAGATTTGAAGCCGATCATGCTCTTTTTTCCTTTTTTGTCTTTTTGATACCTTTCTCAATTTCGCCTTTAGATTCCTAATCCTTGCTTTGGAACTCATATTTCACACCCTGTAATGGAAAACCATGTGTCTCAATAATGCTTTATCCATATCGGCCTTGTCCAATAGCTTCTCCAGGTGGATATTGATTCTTTTGAGCCAAGACTCTTGATCATCATTAATCTCTTGCTCCAATGAAGTGAGCTCAATTCTCCTCCTTTGGGAAGCTTGGCGATTCTCGCGGATGTTTTGCAATTCCATGATTTCTTACTAAACTTCAAGCTATTTGTTCCTCTACTCTAAGTATTTCATAGTCCACCTAGTCCTCTACAAGTCGAGGGACAAGGCTGTGATATCTGTCTGCTGCTCCTGTAGGATCTCTCTAAGATGTGCATTTTACGAGCCCATGTATGTAACATCATCCTGAATAAGAATGAAGCTAATATCTCGCTCACCTGAAGGCCCCTCATCCTGCATTGGCCTCTTGCCTCGGTCCTGTTCCTTTACCTGTAACTGTGATGCTGATGACGGCAATGAGACCCCTTCCACCCCAGGTGGAGATAGTACTCGTCGAGCTGCTACAAACAATCCCCTTGTGCCTCTCTGATAGGTGACATATGTCGGCACACTAGTAGTCTCTGCCTCCCGACCTCCATGTTGCTGTGAAGGTTCACTTGCACCATGAACAACCTCTTGATGACCTGCTGAAGCTGTGAAGAACTCACGGGAAATGAAGTCTTCCCATGTGATACCATGTAGACCAAGCTAATGTACAACAATGATCTTGATGAGCGCATAATGATAAATGCTATTGTAGTGCTATTTAGGAGTCTTCTTCTGCACAAGAGTGGTCATCCTCTTGATGTTTCGGCACATGAAATATGGAATTTTCATCAACCTTACTCTCGCGAAATGCATCAATAACCTGATATGGTACACATAGAGGCATGAGAAGCGGCCTTCACAACTAAAGTATCTGATAATACGTTTCATCAATGGTGCATAATCTTCCTTCAGAAACCAGAACGGGAATATCCTGCTGAGTTGCCTCAAATAGTTAGGCCTGATGTAAGGTTCATAATATGCTCTATCTAGTTGTTGCCCTTTGTTCCACTCTTCGCCTATATTCAGTATCCCGGTGGCCTGAGAGATGGTTTTTGGTGTCAAAGTGAAGTTCACTCCAACAAGAGTAACATGACCATCATGCAGATGCAAAACAAACAACCGAACTAACTCTGGATGATGCTGGATCTGAGCAATCATCTCACAATACTGAAAGCAGGACTGTTGCTAAAAGGATGTCATTGTAAGAGGGCAGGCCTGCAATTTATTCAAGGAGGTGGGCTCTTCTCTGACATGTCTACCACCCTTACGAGGCCTTCTAGACACATTAAGCTCAGTGGTTGAGTCACTGTCTTGCTCATATGAAGAATCTATCTTTGTCATGGTGTTGCAATGTGTATAACAAGGGTATGTTTTGTAAATATGAGATAAGTGCTTTGTTTCCACTACCAAATGTATCAAAAGGAAAGGAAATGACGGATTGTGGTGGGAAATTTGTAGTTTAGAGATGGGATAAATGAGGACAAGATGTATTAAGTCAAGTGGAATAAAGATCTAGGGATAGTCACTTGACTGTTTTAGGAATTGGGATTTTATAATTGATATGAAGGGGGAGGGTTAGTAAGGTTTTAGTGATTTAGTGATAGGGAAAATGGGTACAAAGGGATATAATTGGGTTTGGACATAAGGAAAAAAGGGAGGGACTGTGGTGTGATAGTGATGGGAAAAGAGGTGCCAACAAATTGGCATGAACAAGCAAACTTTAAGCTTCACACATAAACCGTATGGAGAAATTTTGATATACAATTATTTGGCCTTCAAACTCATACAACCACCTTCCCAAATTGCAGCAAACACAGACTAAAATCAATGGCAAGGGGGCATTATCACTTACTTGGAGCCAAAAGAGTTGAATCGATTTAATTGATGGAAGCCGGGATGATTTTCTGGTTTGGAGGTTCTGTGCGCCGCGCACAAACCCAGTGTGCTGCGACCTGTGGATGCATCACGACAGTGTAATTTAACACGCAAAATCGTGCCCAATTCACCGCGCGGCCTATGTGTGTTGCACTCTAACCCAATGAGCCGCGTAGCCTTCAACACATAGTTTACACACCTTCAATGCCAAATTTTCTCCTTCAACACTCAATTTGATTTCTTTTGACCGCTTGGCATAGCAATGAATGGTTCAAGCAATGAATGGTTCAAGCAATGAACATGTTGAATGGAGTGATGGGTTGATTTTTTATTTGAAGCCACAATGATTTTTGCCTTAGAGGCCCTATGCACCGCGCATAAACCCAGTGCACCACATCGTGTGGGTGTTCCACGCCCTTTAGAAAATGCACAGTGTATTACGGCTCTATGCGTCGCGCTCTGTGGGTGCACCACGACCTATCCCAATGCGCGGCGCAGTATCCCAACACACAGTCCACCTTATAAACTCAATTTTCGTCCCTTCAAACTCCAACATCGAATTCTCTCTTGGATTTTTAAATATCTTTTGATGCAAATGGATTAATAACTTGAGAAATATCTTATATAGAGATGAATTAAATTTTTGCTTCTCAATAACCCATTTTGTAATGTTTGGCACTTTTCATTTTATATAACTTTGTTGTTTTTGTTTCCTCTTTAATTTTGGCTTGAATGATGAATCTTTTGGCTATTTTTTGCAGGAATAGTGGCATGTCTTGACATAGGAAGACCAGGGCTGCACCTGGAGATTTCAACAACTAAAAAAATTTGAAGAATTACATGGCAATTTATTACAAAAGACGAAAAGACGACTTTTCTTCAAAACAAAGTTTTGAAGACAAGTCATATTCCAACAATATGACGATGAAATTTTGTGAAATAAGAACTTGTTTAGAACCTCCCTTTGGCCTGCTGGGATTATTGGACATCTTGAAGACACAATTTGTGAAACCCTAGACCTAGTGACTGGAAATGACTCTTGCTTATCAAAAGACTAAAACAGGGCTGTAAGTGACTCAAAAACTTGATTTTGATGAACAGACTTGAGCCAATAGTGAAAGGAATGAGTGGTAATGAATAACGAGACCCTTCCATCAGATTATGGCATGCCCCTAGCGGAATGAAACTGAGTGAATCGAGAGAGACACCTAAAAATGAAATGCAATAAGAGAAATGATCTCTGATGGAGGGATGTAAAGACTGACTCTAACACTCTCATAAACTTAGGGCAGATGAAAATAATTGTATATTCATGCAAGCAATTTTTACTAATGGTTGTAAAGGAAAAGAACCTTGATAAAATCGATGCATTTGAAGGGTGTGATGCTAAACAGAAAGATGACTTAGTTAGAGTTGTTTCAAAATATGATATCCTATTTCAAGAACCTAAAGGTCTGCCACCCAAAAGGGAAATAGTACATGATATTCATTTGCAGCAAGATGCTCCATTGCCTAACATCGGAATTTATAGGATATCCACTTTAGAGAATGTAGAGATCAAGAAGCAAGTACAGGAGATGCTCGATAAAGGGTTCATAAGACCAATCACATCACCATGTGAATCTCCAATTGTACTAGTGAGAAAGAAAGATGGTTTTTGGAGGATGTGCATTGATTACAGAGCACTGAATAAAATAACGATCAAGAATCATTATCCTCTTCCTCACATTGATGATCTATTAGATTAGCTGAAAGAAGCAATTTGCTTTTCCAAGTTGGACTTGCGTAGTGGCTATCATCAAGTCAGAGTTGCAGAAAAAGATGCATGGAAGACTGCTTTCAAAACAAAGCAAGGGATGTATGAATGGATGGTTATTCCTTTTGGCTTAACTAATGCTCTTGCCACTTTTATAAGAGTTATGAATGATGTACTCCAACCTTTTATTGATGATTTTGTAATTGTATATTTAGATGACATTCTTGTTTTCAGTAAAACATGGGAAGAACATTTGAAGCATGTAAATCAGACTTTAGATGTTTTGGAAAGAGAAAATCTCTATGTGAAGCTATTGAAATATGAATTTGGCGAAACATCTTTAAATTATTTGGGTCATATTGTAGGGAGTGGTGAATTGAAGATAGATCCCTATAAGGTTGAATTCATTGTGAACCGGCCTAAAACCAAATCTTTTATAGAAGTTAGGAGTTTCCTAGGAGCAACAAAATATTGGAGAAAGTTTATTGCTAACATTTCCTTGATCGCAGCTCCCTTACATGCTTTAACAAGATTGAACTAGGAGTTTCAGTGGGGAGACAAATAGCAGAAAGCCTTCGACACCTTAAAAGAAAAAAATAGTACAACACTAGTGCTAGCACTGCCACATCTTCAATGACCATTTGAGATTGAAATAGATGTCAGTGACTATGCCATGGGAGTAGTGTTGATGCAACACGGTAAACCCATATGCTATCATTTTGAGACATTTAATTTTGCAATAGTTAATTATCTCATATATGATAAAGAATTGTATGTGTTAGTGCAAAGTTTGAAAAAGTGGAAACATTACCTATTGGGCAAAGAAACAATTATACATACAGATCATCAACCACTTCAATATTTGCATTCACAAACTAAATTGCAGCAATCAAGACATTATAGATGGATGGGTTTCCTACAACAATTTCATCTTGTCATCAGATATAAGAAAGGCATACACAATAAGGTTGTAGATATGCTATCAAAACCAATCATAAATGCATCTAATATACTTGAGCATAAATCAGTAATGCATGAAAGTTACATTGAACAATATGCTCAATATGTATATGCAACTTTAAGTCATGGAAAACAAGTAGAAGAATTGGATTATTATGTTAAGGACCAACTATTGTACCATTTGGGAAAGTTATGCATTCCACAAACTAAAAGAGTTAACATAATCCAAGAAGCACATACTTCTCTTATATCAGGTCATTTTGGTGTAAGTAAAATAGTTGCAGAGCTGCAAAGGTTCTGTTATAGGCCAAGAATGCATGAAACAGTTTCTAGATATATTATAAGGTGTACTATGTGTGCTAAAAGCAAGCCCGGTAATAGAAAATTAGGCTTGTACACTCCACTTCTAGTTCCTTCTCATCCTTGGGAAAGTGTTTCCATGGACTTTGTTAGGGGATTGCCAAAATCTAGAAAAGGTCATGATTATTTATATGTTATTATGGACCAGTTCAACAAAATGTGTATTTAATACCTTGTAACAAGCAGATTACAACTGAACAAACAACGAAGTTGTTCTTTCAGCATATATGGGTTCATTTTGGGTTACCCACTTCCATTGTATCTAATTGAGATTCCTGAGTTGTTGGGGAGTTTTGGTCAAGCCTGTGGGAATTGATGGACACAATATTGAAGAAGAGCACAACATTTCATCCACAAACATATGGCCAAACAGAGGTGGTCAACCAGACAATGATCTAGTTGCTGAGGGGCTATTGCAAAAAGCATCCCAAGCTTTGGGATGAAAATTTGTTCTATTTGCAACATGCTTACAACTGTGACAAGCACTCTTCTACACAGAGATATCCTTTTGAGACTTGTTTTGGTTTTACACCAAAGTCTCCCTTGGATTTTGTATTTAGTAAATACATAGCAGTCGATGGAAACAGTGATGTGGACAAATCAATCTAGTTCATTGAACAGATCCAAAAAATTCACTAGGCAGTGTAGGAACAACTAGAAAGAAGCCAGGCCAAGTATAAGGCAAGGCATGACAAGCATCGAATTGAGCATAGCTTCCAAGTTGGTGATCAAGTCTGGTTATACATTAGCAAAGACAAAATGCAAGGTGACGGTAAGAAGATGAAACCAATAAGGTATGGGCCTTTCAAGATACTTGAGAAAATTGGTGAAAACACTTTTCGCCTTGATTTCCCAGCTTATATGTACATCTATTTAGTTGTTAATACGGAGAACTTGAGACTGTTTGAACCTTCATTGATTGAAGATCCCGAAGAGCAAAGTCAGTTGCGTTCTATTGATGACCTGTTGCCTAAATATCTCAATGAGTTACAGGAACACATAGTTCTAGATAGAGAGTTGAGAATTACATGTACAGGGGATATTGAGTACCTAAGTATCAGACTCAAAGGTTCAAAACCAAGCAGTGCATGATGGATAGAAATTGGACAAGTGAGGAAGCTATATCCTCTCTTTATCGATGCTTAAAAACAAACTTTTGTTGGTCCAAGGGCTTTTCAGTGGGAAGGCGTGATCCAAAATGGATCCTTAAAACCCTCTAAGTCTTCAAAGATCAAAAACTATTGCGAAGGAAAAACCTTGACAAAAGGCGGATTACATTATCGGGAGAGAAAAAAACATGAAAATTGGCCAAAAAAAGAGTCTATCAGAGGCTGAATAACATTACACAGGAGCCGTTGGATTTGGCTGATCAACAGTCTAGATCTGATCTACATATCACAATCGGCGAGGGCAGACAGAGTCTATCAGAGGCGGCTTTATGGGAAGTATGATAGCGCGGTTGAATTTGGACTGTTGATCTGCGAGCTTGATCAATGGTCCTTGTTTCATATATATATATATATATATATATATATATATATATATATATATATATATATATATATATATATATATATATATATATATATATATATATAAGGACTTAATGGTGACCTGAAGGATTGTTGATATGTGATTGTGATATCGCAATATCACATCACAGCATTATAAGGGGTGATGCCAAAGAAGCCAGCGACCATGCGATGCACCGATAGCCGATAAGGCCGATCGAAAGCCAAACAGGGAAATGCGATATTGCCGAACCCAAAAGGGTTATGAATGTAATATTAAAATATTTGAAGTCCAGAAAGAAGCCATTTTTTGCGATTTTCTTTGTTTTTGGGATTTTTCATAATAACCCCAAATACAAAGGAACCTGAGACCGAGCGACTTGCTATAGCGATACAAAGGCGGACTTGATGGATTTTAGGGCAGAGTTAATAACATTTCAGGTCCGATAAAAGGCATTGGATTTATAACGTTCTATGTGTATTTCTCTGTGTAAACAAAGAATGACTGTTTTGAGATTTTTAACACGCTAATGGTCCCTTCCATTACAATATAGGTGACCACCATCCTTGAAGACATTTAACAGTGATTATTTAACACTCAGAGGGGATTTGAGTGGATAGAGGCTAGGAGCCAGAGAGCCCAAAGGGGAAAACGAATAGACAAATGTCGATTGGCTTAAAAGCCACTAAATTATAGAGACAGGAGCAAGCAGTGCTAAGACAAAGAGAAAACAGAGACATAGAGTGAGAGGGAGAGTTTGTGTAATCAAAGAGACTTGAGGGATTCAAGTAAAATCCTACTATTTTGTATCTGTTGTGTTGAGATTCAAATTGAGCTCACTTTTGTAAAACTCTACTCTTGAAGACATAATAGAGAGGTTACCACTGAAGGCTGGACTAGGAGACGTAGCCTAGGAGTTTTGGGTGAACTCTTTGATTATTTTATTGTGTTATGTGTGCATATGTATTATGTTTCTATCACTGCTCATTGTCTATATTAATCACAATCATATCGATCCATTGCACTAAGTGATATAGGAAAATCCATGCACAAAAGTCTATAATACCTTAACATTAGTCTAAGATCTCATTTTTAGATCAATGCTTTGGTGGTTCAAACATTACCCTACAGGGATATGTTAATGAATATATGGTAGGTGATAGAGATAACATGTTGAAAACCATAGGGTATGTGTTTATTGTAGGTGGAACAATTGTCATTTGGGTTTCAAAAATGCAAAAAATTGTTGCACTTTGGACAATGGAAGGATAGTCTGTTGTTTCTCATAGCCTAGTAAAGAAATGATTTGGTTACAAAGGCTTATGGATGAATGGGAAAAGAAGCAGGAAATGGGAAGGTTATACAATGATAACCAGAGTTCCATTCAACTTGCAAAGAACTCAACATTTCATTCCAAGACTAAACATATACAACTCAAGTACCATTTCATATGGTCAATGTTGGAAGATGGATAGTTGAAGCTAGAAAAGGTATACACTAGCTAGAACCCTGCAGATATGTTAACAAAATTTGTAACTAGGGAGAAGCTAATATTTTTCTTAGTTTCAATTGGTCTTCAAGTATGATGGTGAACATGAGAAACAAACAAGTCCAAGTGGATTCATTGCCAAGCAAGTGAAGAAATGATGAAGTTTATATAATCAGTCTCCAGGCAGGATATTGTTGGGCGTGGAGCAATATTATCTTCCTAATTGTTCATATTTTTTTTTGTTTTAGCTGCAACGCCACCTGTATGATCACCATCCCCCCCCTTTGGTGGGGGTTCAGGGGCAGTTATCTCGAAGCTAAAAATGGATGAAAATTTTCCTTCTAAAATATTGTAATTTCGTAGTCAATTTGGGTCGTTCATTAGGCAAATGATATGATGGTAGAAGTTATGTTAATTTAGGGGTTTTTCCTAGAAGGAAACCCTCACTTATATAAGGGAATTTTATTGTAGTTGTGTATTATTATTTCTAAGTGAGAAAGAGAGAGGAGACTGTGTGATATAAAAGAGGAAATTACAACGGATCTATTGTAGGTTGTATGTCTTCATTTTGTTGGATAATATTAGAGGAAGGACTACCTATTTCTCCATGAAAGTAGACCAAAATGGGTGAACCACATATATCTGTGTCTCTCTTGTTTTATGTGTTTATGTGTTTTTGTTTTTGCAATATTTTATGTGTTTCATTGCTTCGTTAATTAATTTATAACATTTAGTTGAAGGACTAGTATTATTATTGCAACTAAGAGGATGATCCAGGTGGATATTGGTGGCCACCTGCCAAGTCCACCTGGACCCCCACCATTGTCTTTCTTAGCCTTTTCAGTTTCCTTAATTGTAGCACAACTTACTATTTTTAGCAGTTTTTCGGGTACTGAACTTCCGGAGCCGTTTTGAGGCCCTAAACGACGTTTTTTGGGGAATCCAGGGGCAAAATGGGTTCCATTGGACCAATTTTGCCCGTTCCAACAATGATAGTGCTCGGATAGATATTTCTAATGAGCTATTGTACGCGTCAAACGGAGATCATATGCTAAAGTTACGACCCCGGGAAGTTGATGTACCAACTTACCCCCAAACAGGGCCCACAGTTTGGCATTTCATCTCCTAGGGTTAGGTTTTGGAATGTTAATGGTTTTTCATTGTTTCTCAACAATAAATAGGCCTTCGAGCCTCATTGTAAGACAGTTTAGAGGCATGTAACCTTCACATCTCTTCTTAGAGATAAGCTACCATCGCCCTAGCTAGTTTATTTCCATTTCCGATTGTAAGCATATTTCAGTATTTTTCCATTAATGAAATGAAGTATTATTTCCGCTGCATATTTGTGTATATGGTTATGTTTGTAATTTGTTGCGTTCCTGTTTAAATCCGGATCAGTGGTATCAGAGTGGTCTGCTTTTTCTCTGTTTTTCTTTGCATGTCCCGAACAAGGTCGGGATATAAGGAGTTAGGGCTTGAACTGGTTGAACCTTTGCAAGACCAACCTCGCAAATCCCGGCGGCCTCCCATGGTGGACGAGAAGAAAGACGAGGGGGCAGGAGATCCCATCAAAATCTTGCTCGAAGAAGCGCTCGAGCGACAACGGAACGCGATGATGGACAGCTTTGCGCAGATCCTTTAGCGGCTACCCAGAAGCGACGCATCAGCTTCCAGCAGCTTCTCTGGAAACGCCACACCCTTTAAGGTACAAGTTAATTTTGAAATCCCCATATTCGAGGGTCAAATAGACGCCGATGCGGTAGATAAATGGTTAAATATGCTAGAGGGTTATTTTTCTATTCATGAATTTTCGAGTCTGGAAAAGATTGTTTTTGCTCTTCTCAAAGCAGCCCCCCACGTCAAGGACTGGTGGGAAACCTAATGCAAGAAGAAGGATGAAAGTACTGGCTCACTATTTTTAGCCGCACCCACCTGGGACTCGTTCCGGAATGCCATCAAGGAGCAGTACTACCCTGTTGGGAGCTATGAGGATGAATACATAAAGTGGACCACGCTACGGCAGGGAAGGGACCAATACGTGTCGGAGTTCACCAATCTTTTCCATACCCTTCGCATAAAGTTGGGTATCAAGGACTCGGAGCAACATTTGATACTCAAATATCGTGGCTGCCTGCACAAGTACACCCAGGAAGAAATACAATTCCTAAACATCCCCTCGCTCGGCACAGCATACCGGTATGCCGTCAAGGTCGTATAGAAGTTGAAACAAAAGAAGCGAGATTTTGGATCTGCGAATCCAAAGCAGGGGAAAGGTGCCCCTAAACCATAAAATAAAGGACAAAGCCAAGACGGGACAGCCCAAGACAACCAGCCGAAGCTGCAAGCAAAGAACAGCGCCACGAAGCCGAGAAAGGACACTGGAAAATGGTGTGAGTTCCATAAGAGCTCCACTCACAACACAAGTGAGTGTCGGGCCAAGCAGTCACTAGTGGCTGAGCTAAAGGTTTTAGAATTAGATGCATGTTCCGACTTTGAGTCAGAACCTGATAAGGGGTACAAAAAAGGGAAGCAGATCATTGATGTGGACCCTAGCGCTACTGTTGCCACCGCAAAGATCCAAAAAAATGAACCCGAAGATCCAGAGGAGGAGGAGCGTCTCTTCCACTCCCAGATGTGGGTAAAAGGCTCCCCGATACAGTTCATTGTTGATAGCGGGAGACAAAAGAACCTCATTTCGACCGAGGTCGTGAAGCGGTTGGGCTTACCGACCACAGCACATCCACAACCATACACCATTGGGTGGCTTCACCAAGGGCGAGATCTTCGTGTGAGCCAGCAGTGTCGCCTTCCGTACAACATCAAGCCCTTCACGGATGAGGTACTGTGTGACATTTCTCCCCTTGAAGTTTGTGATGTATTACTAGGACAACCATACTTGTGGAAGCGACATGCTGTGTATGAATCAAGGCCCTGTGTTGTTATTATTACATTGGGAAATAAGTTGTTCAGGATACCAGAGGTGGCACCACCTACCGCCCTCTCTCTGATTACTGCAAAACAATGCAGTAAGATCATTTCTAAAACCAGGAAATTTGTTTTCCTGATGGTGCACCCTCAAGGAAAGAAGAAGACAGTGGCCGCGGCCTCCAAACGGGGCCCCTCTGCACGACAACTATAGATGGACAAGATTGTGGAGGAGTACGAGGACATCTTCACCTCCCCGGCAGGGGTTCCTCTGCACTTTCAAGTCAAGCACTCCATCGATATGACCCCAGGTGCACCACTACCCAATGGACCAATTTATCGGCGCTCCATTCTGGAGAACGAGGAGATCAAGAGGCAGATTCAGGAGCTCCTGCAGAAAGGTCACATCCGTCCGAGTTCATCACCCTGTGGGAGCCCGATCATGTTGGTACCAAAGAAGGATGGGACGTGGAGACTCTGTATTGACTATCAGGCACTAAACAAGATCACTGTCCGTAATAGGTACCCAATCCCGCGAATTGCTGACCTCCTAGGCCAACTAAAGGGGGCGAAATATTTCAGCAAGATCGACCTGAAGTCAAGATATCACCAGGTACAAATCAAACCCTCCGATGTGTGGAAGACTTCCTTCAAATCCAAGGAGGGCCTCTTCGAATGGTTGGTCATGCCTTTCGGATTGACGAATGCTCCTGCAACCTTTATGAGGCTAATGGATGAC
>APFE031093677.1:85670-105464 GCA_000404065.3 Pinus taeda | reverse complement strand
CCCCAAACGGGGCCCACAGTTTGGCGTTTCATCTCCTAGGGTTAGGTTTTGGAATGTTAAGGTTTTTTCATTGTTTCTAAACAATAAATAGGCCTTCAAGCCTCATTGTAAGACAATTCAGAGGCATGTAGCCTTCACATATCTTCTCAGAGATAAGCTACCATCGCCCTAGCTAGTTTATTTCCATTTCTCATTGTAAGCATATTTTAGTATTTTTCCATTAATGAAATGAAGTATTATTTCCACTGCATATTTGTGTATATGGTTATCTCTGTAATTTTTTGCGTTCCTGTTTAAATCCAGATCAGAAGAATCCAAAAATAATGTAATGGGGACACACAATTCAAATGGTAGTGAATGCATTTTCAACTTTTTCTCACCAATTGATCCTTAGAAAAGTTTTGAGTGAGCTAATGCTAGTGGATTGAAAAACCTAAGAAGGCCCCTCGGCTCCCTCCTGATGGCTACCCTTGGTGTGCCACCGGTTTTGCTTGTCATCGCCCCCCCCCCTCCTCACACCTCCCTCTCCCTTGCTAGAGTAGGATGTTGGCCCTGATTATTTTTCTTTTGAAGATATGGTAATAGGTCGCTTTCCGGATCAAGAATCCTTCTTGACTAAGCTGTCTTCCAGTACAACCTTCCACTCCTCCAGAGCAAACCCCGAGAACATAGCTAAGAGGTAAGAGACATGAAAAACTGTTGAGAATCACTTATCAAAAGGAACCTCCCCTGCCATTCCATTAGAAATCAAAGATATTACTATAGAGGGTCAGGTGTAGCAAGAAAGAAAAAAATCAAGGAGTAAATGTAACCCAAAAACCAACAAAATTCTGGAGTTGGAAATCCAAGACCCAGGAGTAGCTGTTTACAGAGAATACATGCAAGAACATGCAATAATATACATATTAATGGGTATTTGGCCCATAGAGAAAGCCCTGAACTGGTGGATCCAAACCAAATGGAAACCAAAGCGGGGAATCTGACTCCAACTTGGCTCAAAGGGGTTCTTCACAGTTATTTTCAACCTCCTAGAAGATAACAACAAGATATTTGAAGGAGGTCCCTACTTCTTCAACTCAGTAGGATAAGATTCTGGAAAGAAACTCCCCCCCCCCCTAGAAAGAGGACTTCACAAGAGTCTCGGTCTAGGTGCGCATCTATTCCTTGCCAATGGATTATTGGGCTTCTTCGGTCCTCAAAGGCATAGGAGACCAACTAGGAGAGTAAATAAAATTTTCTGAAGGCACTTGAAGAAAACACTATGTCTCCTATGCCAGAATATGGTTGTGTATATAGATGTCTCTGAAGCCCTCCCCAAAGGCATAAAAACAATTTTCATGGATGAAGTTTGGCTCCATAGCATAGACTATGAACATATCCCCTTCCGGTGTAGGAAGTTCCATGAGCACAAACACCTATTCAGGGATTGTTCGCAAAATAAAATCCCTCAGAACACTAAGCAAGCCAACAAGAAGAAGGACATCGAGGGCTTCACTAGTGTTAACACAAGAAATAAAAATAGCAAGAAAAATAATACAAATAAGGAAAAAAAATAGGAAGTCACTCAGAACCAGTTCGAGGCCCTAGTTAATCTACATGAACAGTTATCTTTGAGTAACCAAATAGAGGATGAAGCAAGAGAAGACAAGAAAACTGGGGAAAACAGGGAACAAGAGGACAAAGGTTCAGATCACAATAATAAGGAAGATGAGAACTCACAAGAGGAGATAGAAATGGAATAGATATTGACAGATGAAACCCTAGAGGAAAGTGCTATAGAAGAAGCACTGGGAATAGTATACCTCGTATGAATACCAGAGTAATGGAAGACAAATGGAATGGAGGCAATCCTAGAACACTAACTCCAGAAAATAGAAGGAGCTTATCTCCTTGAAGAGGAACTCAAGCACAACTCAGATCATACGCCATATGACAAAAACACATCTAAAGGCATCATGGAAAATATAACAGTAGGAAGGTTTTGCCCGAAAGGACCAAGCCACAAAAGGTGTTGGAAATCCAATAGCCAACTTCTTCAAGAATTGGGTGCCAAACTCATCAACGAAGGAAAGGTAAAGGCCCTAGCACTAACCCCCTCTCTTTACCAATGAATTGCATTCCTTGGAATATTAGAGGACTTAATGGTCCATGAAGGAAAAGAATCCTAAAAAATAGAATCCTTGTTGATAAACCTGTCAGATATCATCCTCATTCAAGAAACTAAACTTGAGTCAGCTCACCTTCCTCTCCTGCAAAAAAGCTACTTCAAACATTACATTTACATAGCCAATTTTGCCATAGGATTGGCTAGAGGAATTATGACCATATGGAAAAGATCGTAGTATGACCTCATCTCCTCTATTGCTACTCATCACTCTATAACCACTATCTTGAGAATTTTTGGTTCCAATGAAAGTGTCTATATCACCAATATCTATGCCCCCCATAAGGTTGTTGATCGAATCAAGATGCCTCACTGTATCTCTAATTTGTTGGATTCCATCCATCTTCCTTTTAAAACCCTCACAGGGGACTTCAACATGATAACAAATCTCGAGGAAAAGAAGGGAGGAATAAGGAAAATTGACAGGGATTCATAAGCCTTTCTATCCATCATAGAAAGCCTCAATCTCATAGATATCCCTACAAGTAACAACATCTTCACCTGGAATAATAGAAGAGGGGGAGAAAGACAAATAGATTCCAGGCTAGATCATTTCCTCCTCTCAGAAGAAGTCTACCTCACCTATTGGGAAATAGAGGCAAGAATTTTCCCTCAAGCTGGTTCTGATAGACTTTCACAGGAATCTAACAAAAGAATTTCAAGAAAGAATGTGACTTTTTGTTGTTTAAAATGCACTTTTGAGTGCACAAATGGATTGAGCACCCTGAAAAACTCATGGGGCACTTGAATTCTTCATATTAAACAACTTAAACTCAAGTTTTTAAAAATCTCTGCCAGATTTAGACTAAAATTAGCGAGAAAAAATGTCGTTAAAAATGTCATTTTGTCTACGAATTAGACTATGCCTAAAATAATTCACTAAAAGTTAATAATTATAAACACTGTACAAAAAATACACATTTTTCATATAGATATAGTTAAAAATACATATTTAAGGAATTTTTCGCTAAAAAATTGATATTAAATAAAAGATTTTTATGAAAAACTTGAATAAAAAAAAATTGTAAAAATAACAAATTTTATGAATTTTATATCAAAGATGATAACAATTGGTTTTCTCTGTTCCAAAATAAATAATTCAAACACACTTTTATGTAAAAATAACAAATAAATTGTTAAAAAATAAAATAAACCATATAATTAAAAAAAATAAAAATAAAAACGAAAATAATAATAAAAATTAAAAATTAAAACTTTTTTCGAAAAAAATCATTAATAAAAATTAATTGGAAAAACCTATTAAAATAGAAATAAAAAATAAAAACCTTAAAAAGAACACACATAAAAACAATTAAACATAATATTAAAAAATAATTAAAAAAAAGCATGGCCCCACCAGCCTTGGGTGGCACTTGGGTGATGGTTCCAGAATCAGACTTGGCCTTCCCAAGGCCACAATATATATATATATATATATAGAATTTGTTTTTGTTTTTACTTTTTTAAAGTCATTTTTAATGTTTTTAATTTTATTTTAATTTATTATTATTTTTGTTAAGCATGGCGGGACCTTTCATTTTCTATTCATAATCGACAAATTTACACCACATAGTTTGGCTAGGTGGCCTCAACATGCTCAATGGGAAACCAAGTTTGTTGGCCACCTATACTCATTGTAAGTCATCCAAAAATAATAAAGCTTCAATCTCTTTAGCCAAGGTATATATGTCTTTGTTTCATGACCAGACTCTATATTTCTAGCTAGCATGTACTTGCATAACGAAAAGTAAATACTAACCACATATATAACAAAAATAAACATGGTAAACTCATTAGCCCTTCTGCTCCTCCAAGGTCGATTCCACTGGCATGGAATCCTTAACACTTGCTTCAAGCATCTCCAACAATTTTAGGATGTATGGAATGTGTCTTTCAATTTTGTCCAGCCTAATGTCCTTCTTATGTAGTTCGAACAAAATTTTCTGTAGAATTTGTTTGTAGCTCAACATCCCTTGGAGAGAAACTTCCATACCCACTGATATTTGTTACATGGCCTTACCCAACAATATTTTCATTAGCCAGTAGAGGTACAATGTCTTCTTAAATTGTGTTATCCTACCTTTGGTGTTCCTAGGATCTAGGACGAGTGTCCTCCAATTTTCCTATCACAGATTTTGGATGCCTTGATCTGTTCCTTCACGATATGCCGAAGCAACTTCACTGATAAGATTCTCTATTGATTTCCTCCCTTTGTAGGGCTTTGACGTGCTTGGGTCCTTATCCTTTTTCGGATCCCAACCTCGTCTTCCATGTCCATGACCTCTCACAAGCCGAGCCATATCAATAATGCCCAAAACCTGTTCACAACAAATATTGGTTAATCAAAAATAATTTGACATACTATATCCCTAGTTGTTGCGCTAAATTGGATCGTCGATGTGAGCATCTCCCCATTCATTTCCATTTTCCATTTACTTTTAGCATTGGAGGTGAGATGGGTGGAGAGCTAGTCCTTAGAAAGGGCCAGACTCCATAACCCTTCTATCATCTCATCCTTCCACCCCAGTGCCTCTCATATGCTGTGAGGTTGGAAATCCCAGGCTAAGACCATGCAAGTGAACCTAGCCTCATACTGATAGGTTCCCTTCCGGGAATTAAAACCCCTTTCCCCTCTGCCCAGAAAGTTATAGCAGTACCCTAGCATTTTGATACCCAACATCACCCTCAAGGACCCTAGCAATTCTCTTAACACGGAAATTTCTCTAATTGCCCTAGTAGTTGAATTGGTTTCAGTAGGAGCCTCAAAACCTTGCTATCTTCATCCCCGACTGAAAGCCTCTGCCTACCAGACCCCATTGACCTGCCTCATTCAACCCTGAATGTGTTATACCCGGGTTCTCATTGCCAAACAATGCAAGGTCAAAGTAGCTAGAGGAAAGGTCAATACCCGACAAGCTCAATACTAAGACGGATAGCCAAACCATTGCAGCCAGTTGCCTCCTACATTTCCTCCAGAATTCCCCCCAATTACCCTTCCCAATTATCCCCCTCTTCCCCCAGCAAAAACCAAAGTAGTTTGTCATTGCAAAAGAGGCGAAGAGCCAAGAAACATATCCGTTGCCGATTGTATACCATCTCCAAGTCTGATGCCGCTCGTATCGACGCCTTCCCTTTCCCCTGCTCCAACTCCTTACTCCACAAGCAAACTCACCATCCTTACTCACTTGTCTTTCCTTTACTTCTATAAACCCTATCTCTCCACTGTCGTCTCTACCACCTTTCCCACGACCCTTGCATGCACTCATGCTAAGGGCCATTGCACTCATCACTTTGAGCGTGTGGGGGGAGATGATATGTAATTCCTATGTATGCCTCACTACTTCTGTAGGCATTTCCAACGAGTGTCACACACCGTGATTGGGGTTATTTTAATATATTATAATTTTTAAATCTTTTTCTTATATTATGTTTCAGGAAATAAATTATTGTTTATCTATATATATTATATATAATATATATATATATATATATATATATATAATTTTTTTATCTTTTATATGTTATTTTTGTTTTTTGTTTTATATGTTTTATATACATTTTTATTTACTTGTTATTTTTTTAAACTTTTTGTGTTTTGTTGTTTACTTTTTGTTTTTTGTTTTTTTCAATGTTTTGTTTTTTGTTTTTTTGTTTTTTCGTATTTTTCATTTTCATTTATTTATTTATTATTTTGTTTATTTTATTTTTTTCTTCGTTCCTTGATCCTTGACTAGCAACCTAATGCCATTATGTGTCAATTTGACGTTTTCATTATAATAAATTGAGTCTACCCCACAATGTGTCAATTTCATGGTTGGTTTTAAAGTTTTCATTACAATGGGTTGAGTTTTCCTACATTGTGTGTGAATTTGATAGTTGATTTTTATTTTTTCTTGCAATGTGTCAGGTTGTCTTAGGCTAAAATTTCAAAATTGTTATATTTTTAGTATTTAAAAAGGAAATTATTCTTGGTATGATGACTATAATGACTCTTTCATTAGGGTGTTTATTTTTAAAGTTGTTTCAGTCATTAAAATTTTCCGTAATGCCATGGTTAAAATATGTTGAAAACTTAAGGTTTTATATAGTCATGATATTTGGTTTTAATTCTATGGTTGAAAAATTGTCAAAATTTTAAGGTTTTTGAGTACTTATATTTTATCTTTAGTTCTATGGTTGAATACAATTATAAATATTTTATCTTTAACATCATGGATGAAAATTGTTGGAATTTTAAGGCTTTTTAGAGACATGATATTTTATATTTAATGTCATGCATGAAAATCATTGGAATATTAAGGTTTTCTAGAGTCATGATATTTTATCTTTAATATCATTGCTAAAAAATATTGAAAATTTACCTTCAAAAGCAGATTTTCAATGTGTTATTTGCACAAAAAAATGGCTTTTATTGACTTTTACTATCACTTTTTTAAAATTTTGAAACTTTACCCCAAAAAAATTGTTATTCAAACATCAACACTTTTCGTTTTCGTGTTATTTTTCCATGTTTTTTTAGCCAGAGTTCTTGTTTTGAATTTAAAGTTCTTAGAATTCTTATTTTGAATTTAAAATTCTTATTTGATAATCTACATTATTTTTCTTGATCCATACCACCATATTTAAATATCAACCTGGAAAATTAATCCACTCCTATCTTCCTGGATACTCTTACTCTACAACATTATATTCATTAATAAACTCATTACAAGCTTAAAACCAAATGAAAAATCAAATATATTTCCCATTATTAAAAATATTAGTAAATATGAGAAAATGCGAAACAACAGTCCCTGCCTTGAGCATAGAGTGAACCAAGAGATAGGAAATGCATTCGTAAGACATAAAGTAAACCACGAAATAATAACGAATGCATTGTTAAGACATAGAATAAACCAAGAGATAATAATGAATGCATTGATGTTGACAAATTTTTTCGAAGTGTTATGTTCCATGCGGGGCAATACACAACATGAAAATACTTCCATGTTAGTAGCAATACTTCAGTTGATTCCTTTTATCAACATCTTTTTTACAGCCAAATATAGTCTCGTGTTTGCTTATTTCCAAGAAAATGCAGGTCTTTGCATCTTTTGAGGCTTAAGAACTATTATTTGTTGAATGACAAGCTTCAGCTGATGACATGAACATGATAGACATGGTCACCATACAGAGTTTTAACATCAAGACAAATATAGACATGGTCACCATACAGAGTTTTAACATCAAGACAAATATATTTAGCATGTTTTAAAAACTGCATTTCTATGTCTATGTTGAGTTCATAGAGGCTCGACTTTACGTAGTTTCCTGCATGAAATTTTGAAAACTATGGTCTAACAAATGTAGTATGGTTTACAGATGAAAAAGGGGCATGTGAAATTTTTTAGATATGAAATAAATTGTTAAGATATGGGTTGCCTACATGTGAATAGAAGTTAAATTTAGTTCTAAAAACAAAAGACTGAAATGTTCGTGCATCTTATAATCTAATTTCATATCAGTAAACATGAACTCTATTTCTAAGGCCAAACCATTCGTACCAGACGGAGCCTAAAAACAATAAGCAACAACTAGAGATGATAAGGCAGAGTGAATCGGATCGAAGAATCAACCCTTGGTTCTTTGGAATGCGAGTTACCACCCCTAGTGCCGACATATTGTATTTACTTCTGGTTCTTTCACGATAACATAGCCCATTGAAACACCTTAGGGTGAAGAAACAAGTTACAACAGACACGACATACGTGCATGACTTGGATGAAGAAAACTAGGATATCCCCCTTCTCTCTGCCCAAACAGAGTTAGATGAGCCTGATCCTTCTGCCTCTTCATGGTGGTGTGTCGGGTTTGTTCATTAAGGGATGAAAATTTAAGGTAAAATCATAAATGCATAGCTTGCTCGCGCCAGATTTCATCGCCCCATGCTTAGAGGCCAATTTCTTGAAGATAAATTAAGTAGATCGGCTTGGGCTATTTCTAACTCTTGTGTTTGGCACAAATTCTTAGATTGATAGATTTGTTTGTAAATAATATTTGGGGTGTTTTGTTTTTAATGTGTTCTATGTAAATAATTAGTGCATTCTTGCATAAAATTATTTATATAAATGCGCTAATCCTCTTTTCCTCTCTGCATTTTGATTATTATTAACCACTACCTATTAAATATTGAGGATGAAACCGGACACGGGATTCACATCACGTTAAAAATATTGAATAATGAAACCGGACACGGGATTCACATCACGTTAAAAATATTGAATAATGAATTAAGATAAGTATTCTATTATTTGTTTCTCAATGTAAGATAAGCCTAATTGATATTATTGGTTTCTCAATCTATATTATTTGAAAAATCTCACGGTTGAGGAAGGCCTTTTTCAGAATCATAGTGAGAAATGGAAGTGAAATGGGCAGCCCAATAGTGATAGTGTACGGGAGGGGCGGAACACTTTGAATTCCACAAGTTTTCCCTCAGCTCTTTGTTGTTCAGGTTGACCGCCTATCAAATGAAATACGAAAGTAGTTCAGCTCTTTGTTGTTCAGGTTGACCGCCTATCAAATGAAATACGAAAGTAGTTCAGCTCTTTGTTGTTCAGGTTGACCGCCTATCAAATGAAATACGAAAGTAGTTCATTCTGACAGCCTATCAAATGAAAGGCGAAAATGGTAAAATATTTTCCCTTACTTGTCAGTTAGAGTTCAGTGTCAGATACTTGAAAAGAATGTTCTTTCGTTGAAGAAACCATCTCGTCCTTTCAATACAAGCATTCAACCCCACTACTTTATAGCCTGCAACCAAAAACCCAGATTTATCAATGTAACTAAAGAGATTACCATGGATTTAAATACTAACAAAATTATTAGAGATTATTAGAGATTTAAATCTATATTTAAGATAGTTACTTAGATTTAGTGTTAAAAAATGGTAATCGAATTCGTGCCCGATGATAATAATATTTTAAATATATGCATTTAACATAGTAAGAGACTGACATGCTCAGCCTGCAGGTAAGAGGTAAAGGCTCCATAGGTAGAGCAATATGAGTGAACTAGATAGAGTAGCATGAGTGAAATGGACGGCCCAACATGGAGTGAAGCATGAGTGAACAGAAACATCAATATTCCATCCAAAAATTATGCCATCAACAGAAATGGAAGAACCAACGTGAAGAAAAAACAAAACAGAAGTAGAAGTAATGATGTAGTTAATGGAAATCGAAGAACCCAAACGATTCAAGTTGCACGTCCTGAGATCACGTGTGAAGACATGATTGAAAGAAAGATACAACCCATCTAAGACAATACAAGTGAAAGAACTCTTTTTGCATGGCCGTGTAGGTGGCACTAGCATTTGCATGGCGGTGGTGTATGTGGTAGTTGGGAGCTATATGTGGAAATTGGGAGAATATGCCTTGTGATGTAGGCTATTTTGTTTTTTTAACCCAAAAAAAAGAAAAAACTAATGCCATTCAACGAATGCTAATGTACTCAAGAATTATTTCATTATATAAATCAAATGAATTATTTCATTATATAAATCAAATCATGGAGCGTAAGTTCTTTTAAATTAAGTTTTTTTTCCTGACGGCCTCGGTAAGAGGCCAAATTAGACCTCAATATTATTGATTGGCTAATGAAAAGAATGGTTAATATTCAATAGGCCAGCAAAAAGAACTGTATTATACAATGTCTTAAACAAAAAGAACGTTATCATACAATGTCTTAAAACTTTAGGTTAAACATTATAATTATTTTATTTAGCCATAATAAAAAGCACTTGATCGATTACTATAGTCCTTGTTACCCTTATGGCAGGGAGTAATAAGACATTATTTGAGCCATAAAATTAACCATAGAATTTCCTACATATGTACCCCATAAGACCAGATGCACTTTTGGATTTTTGTCGTTTGCATAATGTGCTACATCTCTCCTTTGTTAGAGAGTGGAGAATATATATCCAAATTAAGGAACCTAATAAAAATTAAAAATTACACTATTATAAGCATATTGGCACTTAAAAAGTTGTTCCAAATCTAAGTGCTTCCCTATCAATCACATCATAATAACTCGACAGACAATTGTAGAGGAGTATATTATTTAAAAGCCACTACTTTACCCTTTGGATAATATACATAGTATATGGACCTTCAATGGTTTAATTATTCGAGAGTGAAGGAAAGTTGTTTCCATTTTAAATTCAACAAAAAACAATATATATGTAGAAAGAAAATAAATTTTAATGGACATGCTAAAAAAAACTTTATGCAAAATAACAAAAAAAAAATCATAATTATAACTATGATAGGATATCTAAATTAACACCAGGGAATTCATGTCATTGTTAGGAAACTTATTGTTACACTGTTTTAGCTTTAACACACTTAAAAATTAAAACAAAAATTATAATTAGTTTGAAAATGAAAAATGAAAATAGTGGCTCAAAGTGAGTTGCACTCTTTTTACTTTTGCCACTAAACTAAGTGGCATGAATAAATAGCCACCAAACCTATCCTAATTAGTTTGAAAATGAAAATAGTGGCACAAAATGAGTTGCACTCTTTCTACTTTTGTTGCTAAACTAAGTGGCATGAATAAATAGCCACCAAACCTATCCTATATGTGTAACTGCTTAGTATGAATGGCCTATTCCAAGGTCAATATGTGAGTAGAAGCATACATATTTCTTCTATAACAAAATTCTAAAAATTCCTAAGGTAGCCCCAATTTTGGCTTGCAAAACCATATTCTTACAACAAATACTTCATTTCTTATATGCTCACACTATTTCATAACATTAACTCTTGGAAGTATGAAATTTCTTGGCCTATATCTAGTAATGGTTGGATCGGTTCTATCTCTAGTGATGGGGTATCAAATATTGTAAACCTCTATCTCTAGTGATGGGGTATCAAATATTGTAAACCTTTGTAGTGTTGAATAAGTTCCTAACAAAGAATTTATAGTCAACATTTATAATACCTTAATTGCAAGACACTTAATAGTAGCATTACCTAATGCAGGTCAAAATAGAAAATGTTACTAGCTATATATTACTGGTTGTTCAAACTTATTGTTAATAATAGTCAAGGAAGTATAGATAAAATGATGCCTAATATTTCCCCGTGATGACATCCTTGGTATATAAGTTGCTTGTTAACTATATATATGTTTTAAGAACATTGTGCATTAATACTTAAAATTTTAATAACTAAGGAGTTTGTTAAAGCCCTTCGGTCCTATATTAAAGACCTAATAAGCATTAATTCTTGGTTTATTTATTATAATAGGAGGTCATCTAGAACCTTTCACTATAATTATGACCTTTGTTTATATATATAATATATATATATATATATATATATATATATATAATATATATAAAGGAGAGCTAGTCTTAGAATTATCATAACTTGTTTTGTATTTTAGATTCTTGTAAAATGAGGGGTCTCTTTTGAAGTGGGTTATAATTATTGAATTCTTATCAATTTGAAGGTGCATGGTTCATAAAAGTTCTATGAGAGTATTCGAACCTGTAGTTTTTCTATATCAAATAAGTCATCATGGAATTTTCATTAATATTTTCTTTTTGGAATCTTTAGATCGTGAAATTTGAGCATATGGAAAATGTATCTCCTGGAATATTTTATTACAATTTCAAATTCTATTTTTCAATAGCAGTCAAAGCATGGAGTTGGGTTGCATTTTTTGGCAAGAGAGGGCCTGTTTAAGTGAAAAAAATGGCCCGATCAAGCATTTTAGGCCATTGATTGAACCATTTTTAAGCGTTCTATCGAGCTCCTAAAGCGTTGAAAAAAACATGACTGAGTATTAAAATGAACTCTTGATCGAGCCTTATATATGGAACTTTTAAAATTTATGTAAATATCAATAATGATATGCAAACTTTAAAATTGTAAGTATTTGATAGTTAATAAAAAAAACAAATTCAATTGCTAATTACATTTGTATATAACAATGGTGTGAATTATTTTCTCATTACCTTTCTAGTGTTTGGGTATATATATTTGAAAAATGATTCTATCCACTTGCAATTGAAATTGTAATAATCTTATATTTATAATTTGGTAACTTAAAAATTAGTTTTTAATATGATTTAAATTTTCAATATTATAATTTAAATAATAAATTTATTATATTTATTATTTAAATAATAAATTTATTAAACACAAGAAAATTTATCAATTTGATTTTAATAAACATTATAATTTTTTATATGAATAAGTGCAACTCAAAAATGTGAATTTGACATTGTTGGAAATGTATATTAATAAACGATGAACCACAATTCCCTCGGTCATAATCATACCTATTAAAATCAGACACACACACACATATAAATATATAAAATCAAGTAATATTCACTTGTTGAGGGAAAGAAATCACTGCAATAATCATTAACTTAGGTGTAATAGTTGTAAGTTATAATTGATATAGTTGTAATGGATGTAATGGTATTTGTGATTATAAATCTATCTCAACCTATAAAATGTGATTGCACTCAATTCCATCCTCACGTTGCACAAGTACGAAGTATATATATATATATATATTCTCCTCACTTAGGTTTGCAATATATATTTTTAAAATAATAAAAACGTAAGGACATCATTAAATTTAAACATTTATTTCACTAATTTGAATTTGAGTAAATCTAAAGTTTTAAGATGTGATATGAAATTTTTTTGACATTTATTATATATATATATATATACTATATATATGGGGTCACATTATATATCACATAACTCACACTAATTATAAAAATTATAGGGATTTTTCTCATATATTATATTATATATATATATATATATATTATATATATCATATTTCAAGTTGACTCGATGGTGACAAAATTCATCATAGTTAGTTTACTTTGCTGTTTTTTTCTTTTCATTTTTTTTTTTAAATTTCATTATTTTTATTGAATTTCTACATAAATAATTATAAATGTTAGTATAAAATATGCTATATTTAAATCCTAATAAATTATCCTTATTAAGAATCTTAAAGAATTAAAATTAATTAATTTTATAGAGAGTTAATGTATTTATTATATATTTTTGTTGGTAAATAAAAAATTATGGATTTATAATTAAATTAGAGTTTGGAATATATTTGAATATTTATAAAAATTATTTTTGTGGAATAGATAAATTTTATAATTCACTTAAAGACAAGTATTGAGAGGTTTCACTTTTTTCTAAGATAATTATGATAGCTCGATCTAGCTACAAGCTTGATTGAGCCTATAGCTCAATCGAGCTTCTGTTTAATCACTTTAAGGGCTTGATCGAGGGTTTCTTAAACCGTCGATCGATCTATTTGAAATTTTATTACAAACATTTGATCAAACGTTTTAAGCACTCAATAGAGTTGTTGAGGGCCTAAAAAATAGATTTTTAGCTCTTCTTCTACATATTTCTATACGACACCATTTTGTACCCTAGGGGACTCCAAACATAATTTGTGCTTAAGTTGAGGAGTTGATAATTTTGGATTTGGGAATGAATCCCCTATTTAATGGAATATGAGTTTTACATTTTCGAATTCATATGATATTTTTTTTATCTAATTTCTTTTAATCATAGTGTTTGAAACATTTTTGGACAGTTTGAAAAGGGTTGAATAAAAAATCAATAACACAAAATATACAAAATGAAAAAAAAATTAAAAAATACAAATATCTTCATTTACGAGTCCTCTTCAAAAGGGTACTCTTGGTTTCTGAATTTATTTAAATAGTTGAAAAAAATCTTATGAAAACACATGTGTCTACAAAATGCAATTGAAATATTACTTCCTCAACTTCAAAAAAAAAAAAATTGCATAAAAAAAAATTAATATGAAAAACTTGGTCTCTCTGTAGATCAGCTTTTATATATATATATAATATATATATATTATATATATTATAATATATATACACACACACACATTTAAACTAAGTTATGCTACATAACACACACATACCTCTTAAGATTTTCCAAATCTGCATAGACAAGCATTTCATTAATCAAATTGATATGCTATACAATACTAATTTTTTTTGCAAAAACTAACATAGGACAACAAAATAATTCTCCACAAATTTTTTTTTTACTCCAAATCAAAATTCACAATGCTTATATGAATTTTGAGAGCTTCAATTCGATAAAAGAGTAAAATTTTGAAATTTCATCGCCACATTTGGCCCAAAATTTTAACCCATATTAATGCATTCACCCTATTTTTGGAGATATAACCTATGGGAGTTAGGGTTTGGGGTACATCTGATCAAAATTTATGATTCTGATTCACTATCTTTCAAACATATATGTTGTGGACATTATGGTTAATCTATGGTCCCAAAATAAGTTTCAAACTAGTGATTTAAGACTTGTGGTTAAGAGAAAATAGAGAAGCACTATTATGTATTCACATGGTTCCTAGGGGTGTAATATTATCTATCGAATTTGGAGAGTCACATTAATAAGATAAGTAATATAGAGAAGAGTTTTCGATGAAAATCGCATAGTAATTCATTTGTCGATGTGTTTATAACCAACAAGTGTGGTTCATCATATGGACAAGTTGAAGAACTAGATCATGGCTACAGGTTAAATAGAGGGAACAAATCATTCAATGGCTATCTTTTCACCAAGAAATGGCTATATCAGACTCGGTAACTGGAATGGACCAAGAGGTAGGGACATGGAAAAGTAATTAATTAATTAATTTATTTTTGTTATATTTATCTCCATTATTTGATTAAATGTAACATATAAATCAATAATTAATTAATATACCTTTTTTATTATTTAAAACTATATGTATTATATAAAAACCTATATCATTACTATTATATGAAATAAAAAAAAGAATCATAAATATTTATTAAGTGGATAACCTAATTAGTTAGATAAATGTTTGACTAACCTATTTGGCAAATAAATTCAAGTCAATTAGTTTGTTAAATCCCTTATTAATCTAATTTATTTATATTTTTAAAGATATATCAGGATAATTAGTTTTTATTAATTCCATTCAATGTAATAAAAACTTATATTATTCTAGAATTAGTGAAAACTATGCGAAAATGAGTATGGATGAAAATAAGGAAGAAATGGACAAGAAAATGAAATGAATGTAACACAATATGGATGAAATGGAACCAAATATTATAGAAAATATAAATGGGAGACTCCTTAAAATTGATAATGTGTTTGAAGGAATTGATGAAAATAAAGGTAGTATTCTAGTTGAAAAACTTGCCAATAATATGAATTTTTCAAGTGGATTTAAATCCAATTGCGGAGCTACTCATGAATGGTTTCCTAAGGGAGTAAACCTTCCCAAGGTTGAATTTAAATCCACTTGCAGAGCTACTCATGAATGGTTTGAAGAAGTTTGATGGAACATAGGTATTTATTTGGTGTACCAAATAGAGCAATATTTTGAATTGTATAATATTATGGATGATAGGAAAATGATTCACATAACATCTTTGAACTTTGAGATAAAAACTTATTGATGGTATTAATGGGTAGATAAAATAACGCCTCATTCTTATCATCATACTTGGGGTTTATTTACAAGAGACTTAGAAGCACAATATGGAAAATATTGGGAACAAAATTACTTCATTTAATTGGCAAGAAACAAGTAGTTTGCTGATATTGAAGATTATAATTCAAAATTTAAGACTTTGACCACAAGGGTTGATAGCATAAGAGATGAACAATTGTTGGAATCTTATATGGGTGGATTAAAATAGGACATTAAACATGAGATTTTCCTAAAACATCTGGAAAATGTCATGGAAGATGTGCACTTTTATCCCCATATTCAAGCCAAGAATAAGGATACACACGAATCCTCCATGGGAGCAATAATAGAAAGAAAAGATAATTTGGGTTTATAAGACAACCCTACCTCAACCTACTCAAATACCATATATAGAAATAGAGGAAAGACGAGAAAAATGACTATTATTTGGATGTAACAACAAATAGTAAAAAGTGCATAAATGTCAAGGAAAAAAAATTGTTCACCTTGGAAAATAATGATGAAGTTGAAGTGGAGACATCTGCACACAAAAAATCAGGAAGAACTTATCGAATTAAAAGAGAATGATATAGAGATAGAAATTGTGCACAACATTCACTTAGATAGGTTTAAGATTTATGTTTATGCATTGGTAGGTTTGTCAACTCCTCAAACCCTTAATGTTATTGGTTACATTAAGAAGTAAAGTGTGCTAGTGATTATTGACTCAAGTAGTTCCCATAAATTCATTCATAAAATATTAGTGGAGTGCCTCAATTGTTTGCTATATACAATCACAAATTCTCAAGTTTTAGTTCCCAATGTAGTGAGTAATGATTACATGGGAAAATTCCACAACACTAAACCAAATATGGGAGAATATAATTTGGAAAGTTTAATATATGCCATTCCAATTGGAGGTGTATATGTTCTTTGGCAATTCAATGGTTAAGAATATTGGCTACAATTTTACAAGCTATAATAAACTGTTCATGGGATAGAATTGGAAGGAATTATATATGAGCTCAAAGGGTTGAAATCTAGACCCTCTCAAGTAATCATCTCTCATAGAATAGAAAAGTTCTGAAAAGGGTAGGAAGGGAATTGTTGTTAAACTATATTATATGGAAGTTAAGTAGGAAGATGAAAATATTCTTAGGGTATTAAAATGCACCTTGGAAAATCACTATAGGGTCTTATAAGAAATTCCTAAATTCATACCTTCATTATAGATCATGAACATCAAAATCAGTTAATACCTTGAAGTACTGCTATTAAAAGGCCTTATAGATTTCCTCAAGAACAAAAAGAGGAGATTGAGAAAATGGTACAAGGCATGCTAGATTTAGGTATCATTTGACATTGTAGCAATTCATTTTCGACTCCAATAATGATGGTGATGGAAAAATATAATTCTTGGAGGATGTGTCGTGACCATAAAGATCTAGACAAAATCACCATTAAGGATAACTGACCAATCCCAAATATTGATGCACTATTAGATGATCTGCATGGAGTTGCTTATTTTAAAAACTTAATATTAAATAAGGATATCACTAGATCATATTAAGAAAAAAATACATCACCAAAACAAATTTAAAAACAAATAAATGGCGGTGTGAGTTTTTGGTTGACATGCATTTTGGGCAAACTAATGCTCCTTCTACTTTTCAAATACTTATGAACAAGACTTTTTGACCCCATATTGTAATTTTTTTTGTTGGTTTTTTTTTTATGATATTCTTCTCTATAGAAAATCATGGGAAGATCACATTAAACATATGGATAAAGTGTTATGAATTCCTGAGAATAATCAATTATATGTAAAAATATACAAATGTGATTTCGAGAAAAAAAATAGAGTATTTGGGTCATATTGTTTCAAAGGAAGGATTCAAGGTGGACCCTCAAAAAATAGAAGATATTAAAAAATTGCCTATTTCTAAGAACATTAAGAGTCTTAGAGGATTTTTGGGACTTACATGATATTATCATAAATTTGTTAAGAATTATGTAAGCCATTGTAGGCACACTCACATTGATCAGGAGCTCAGGACCAAGGGTTGTAAAATGGTTAAAAATGAAAGTGCTCAAAACTAGTTCAAACCTAAATAACTGGATAGAGCTCGTTCTTCTGATTCCAGTGCCGCAAATGGTTCGAAAAATGGTCGTTGTATGAGAAAGTTATGCCAAAAACAAAATCGCCCAATAACCCTTAATTTTTGAATTTTTTCAAAAAAATTTAAAAAAGAATATTCCATAAAATATTCCTTCGAATATTTTGGAAAATATTCCTTCGAATATTCTGGAAAATATTCCTTTCTGGGCAGCCAAACATAGGTTGCCAGGTGGCAGGACTAGAGGCTGCCACGTGGCCCAAGGTGATGTCAGCATATATGGGCACATATATTTAAAAGTTTGGTCAACCGTGGTTTGAACCCACAACCTACCAGGAGCAAAGGCAATGTTTTACCATTGTGCCAAAGGCATGAGTCATGTGAGATGAGCAGCATAAAATTTATATAAATTTTTAATTAACTGGGGCGGGGCCCGAAGGGGGCCAGTCCCCAAGGGCCAACCCCTGTTCACAGGACCACGCCATACGACCACTACCCAGGGAACCGGTGGTCAGTTAGCAGCGGAAATGGGCAACTGGAAGTTGGGAGTAAATGGCCATAACTTGGGCTAGGAAAGTCTGTTTTGGATGATTTGTTTTTTGATTTTGGGTCTCTTCAAACTTTTGAAGCCATTGGCATAAGTTTCACTGCCATCTGAGATCGTTTGCAGGTGTTTTAGCTTCGTGGAAGTTCCAGGAGCCACGAGGGCCAAATCAGTTTGGGAGCTGCATTGGGATGTGTGCAGCCATTGAATGTGGAACAAAGGTCATTTTTGAAGGTTTTCATCATTCTGAATCCATTTCTACAACTCGTTTTTCCTGTTGAGGCATTCTTTTCACTATTTAGCTTCAGGGAAGCTTTTAGGGCAACTAGGGCCATTTCAGTGCTTGAGCTGTTTGGGGGCTATGTTCATCCATTTTTGGTGATTCAAAAGCCTATTTCTGCTATTTTCGACCTTTTGAGTCTAATGGCAGAGGTTTCATAACCAATTGAGTTCATCTTCACCTCAAAATTCTCCATGCAAGTCTAAAGGGCCACCAGGGCCAATTGGGGAAAGTACTGTAACAGGTACAATTTCACTATTTAGTGCTTGGGAAAGAGCATGTTCAGCTAATTCCTATCTTCTGATTCTGTATTTACAGTCAGGTCTATCTTTTGAGACACTCATATTCTTGTATTAGCCTTTGTAGCATTTTTAATACAAGAGGACAAGCCTAGTTGGAGAGGCTTGGTCCAACAGATGTAGCCCAGAAGGGGAGAACTGCTTTATCATTTTGATGTCTTTATTTGCGGAAGATGATATGCTAAAAAAGACTGATATAAAGTGTTAAACAACAAATATACATAACTTGCATACACGCATAATCACCTATTCAGCTGCAAAAAGTTAATTGTCTTATTCCGCAAGACATCAAAATTCAAGTATGTGCATGTCAAAGACTTCTAAGTGTTTGCTTTGTTATTTCTTTAGGCAGAGCCTGTAGAGGGCCAGGTAGCCTCTGAAAATGCATCCTCTCTTTAGACGTGACATGTCCGGTGAATGCCCCTACAGTCTATCTCTATATAAGAAATAAGGAGTTTTCACCTTTTTAGAGGTCACTTGGAGTGTATAACTCAAATTTGAAATTATGGAAAATGGATACCTTGCACCCATAAACAAGTACATTCCATTTTCAGATCAGATGGTATCAGAGCTCGGGTTGGGCATTTGTTTGTGCAAAAGGTGTTAAAGCAGTGTAAGAGATTGACTGTTTTATTTGTTGCAAATGGTTGCTTGAATAAGAAGGGGTTTTTTGTTTGACATTTGGTTAAAGCTTGTCATTTGATTGAAAGCTTTGAGAACTCTTATTTGGAAGTTTCTTTTGTTTAATTGACCATTTACATAATGTTAACTTCTTCCACAAGTGAAGTTTCCTCCTTCACAAAATTCTTCAATGATGACATGAAGAATGAGTTCATTAA
>APFE031093677.1:0-52880 GCA_000404065.3 Pinus taeda | reverse complement strand
GAAACAAGGAATTTGGTCGAAACAAAGCGAAATGAAGGGGATAGGGGGCTTCTAAATTCTTGGGGAAATTTTTGGGAGTGGGGAGGGATGTTAGGAAGTAGGGGAAAGTGGAATTGCAGATATTGAGTGAGGGGAAGGTGTCCAAAAGGGCAAATCACAGGCCAAACCTAGAAAATTGCCAGGTTGTAGCTAGAAACTAGGGTTTGTGCAAAAATGAGGATTTTGGGGAATCTGAGTGATGGGAAGTGTATGATATGGTACTTTAAGGATAGGGGAAGGTGTATGAACATCAGGAAACAAGTTTTGCCATTGATTTGACCATCCAAGAGAAATTGGCTTCAAAACCCTAGGAGAGGGAAATGAACTTGCCAAGGCACAACTGAAGCATGAACAAGACGTAAACTGACTCATTAGACACTGAAATGATAATGAAAACCCTATGAATGATGATAGACTCAGCTAAATGATGACATAGACCGCCATTTGGACAACTTTAGAAGGAGTGAAAACAAACCCTAGACCTAATGCCTAGTGACCAAATTTTGCTTGAAGACTCACTGAAATGACAAAATTTGACCTTGAAACTTCAAAATAACTTTGTAAGAGCACATTTGATTGCTGGAGGAAGGCTGTAAAGACTGAAACTAACAACACCAATAGCGCAGCAACCACAAACAGCTGCAGACTACATCAGGACCAATCTGGAGGTCCTATCAAAAGACATCCACCCAATGGATCAGATTGAACTCCATAAACAGACGGGTGAGATGGTCTATGCCACATTGGCTGAGAAGACCTTGGTCAACTACAGGCTGCAAAATAGCCTGAACAATACTGTTGCACAGCTTGAGTTGGAAAAGGCTTCCTCTCAAGCTAAGGATAACAGGATGAAAGCCTTGGAGGAGATTATAATAGAGTTTGGGCATGATCCCAATGACGTTAAGGCTGTGCAAGAAGTCCTCAAGCTAAGGGATGCTGATATGGTAGCAATAAAAAGGAAATTGAAAATCCCACCAACTCTCCACCCACAAACGGATGAGGTTGCCTAGCAGAGGCAAGAAAAGGATGCAACTTCCCTTCTAATGACATTATACAAGGAGCTCATTCAAACGCAAGAAAAGCTGCAGGAGTCAGAAGTCACACTAGAAGCAGCATTGCAGTAGAAGGAGGCAGGACAAACCTCACAGCCACCTCCAGAAACAATAAACCTTGAGGAAACCCCTCAAGACACTGCCCCTCCTAGCCAACAAGTGCAGCAAGAAGCCCCAGATAACTCAGCACCAACAACAGAGCAGGCTTAAAGCCTGGACATGCAGAAGCTGAGGAAAGAAATACAGGTACTAGAGTCCCAAATGTCTGAGCTGAGCCAAGCCCAGGACAACCTGGCAAAAATAAATGAAAAATATGACAAGTCAAAACAAAATGTGGCTGAGAGAGAGAGGGAGGTAAAGGCCCTCAAGAAGAGGATTGCAGAGCTAGAAAAAGAGCTCACCTTGGATAAAGTCACATCAGAGCTAAAGAGGGTCATCTGGGGAAACATTGGCCAGTCTATAACAAACTAATGGGAATATATTGAGGCTATATATGAGCAAGTAGCACTCATTGGAAGAGCACATAAAGAAATGTAGAGGGCAAGGGCATCTCTAGGCAGCATGCCTGAGATTGCCACTAAGATGATAGACGTGCTGAACTACAGGACAAGCTCCCAGCTGGTAAGAATGGGGATTGGAAACAGAACAGAGACCATCTCCCTAATCAGAAGAGTCCTGACACTGAGAAACCTGATTCAGACCCTGGAAAGAAGAACCCAGGATATGCAAGCTGATATTAATAAATTTCAGAACAGGTTTATGGCTTTGCAGAATAGGGGGCTCCCTAGCCCATTGGATCCTTCAGGAAAATTATTCTCCCATGAGAAATATGTCAAGAGAGTAAGCAATTTTGCAGCAACAGATTTCAGAGGCACCTAGTACATCGTTAGAAGTAGACCCAGTAACAGGGCAGATTCTTTTTGATAGAGTAGATAATTTATTTTTTATTAGAAATGAAATTGCACATTTATTTCATGAGCCCCCTCACTTTTATAAGTATACAGAGGCTGATGAGACCATGGGGTCAATTTTGAAACATCAGTTGCCTTCATCAGAGACATGGGAAGAGTTGATACGATTACTGTTAAACCAAAGTCAGTAATTGTAATTTTTCCTTTGAAAATATTTTGAATCCCATACACAACAGGACAAAGACACATCAGCAGGCGTGAAGATAGAGGCTGAGACAACTCAGCACAGGTACTCGGCCACAACAGTAGCATCAACAGTCACAGGTGACAGGGCCGAGAAGACACAGAAAGTTACAGCTGCATAACCACGTCATTCAACAGTTATGCCAAAGCACTCAACCGACTCCGTGAGCCCCAAAGTTCAAAATTGCTCTGACAGGACTTAAGAGCCTTTATAACTCATTTAAGATTGTAATAACTTCTCATCTGCAAGCCCTGTACGAGTGAAAGAAGATATTTTCCCTCTCAGATGACTCAATGCCTGAGATATTTTGTAATAGACTTCTATATATTTCCCCTCGCATTTGTTAGAAGAGGTTGGACTCCGGATGTAAGAAATCTCTTGATATCTATTATGTTACTATTCTATTGTAAATCTTGAGACAACTAATACAAAGGATGATGGGATTTCCAAAGCATTGTGTCTCTTGATGTCTTGCTGGTGTATGGCTGAATGTTGCAGGATTCCTGCGTATTTCATGGCTCAATAAGTTTTCTTGTTACTCTCTGTTATATGTTTGTTATATTTTCATATATCATTCAATTTTCATATATCATTCATGTTCTCCATGTATCAAATATCTAAATAGCAAGGAAAAAGAATAGTCTCAGGATTTAATCACTGATTACCCTGAGCTCAATCTAAGCTATTTCAAATGTTTTTTCAGTTATGGTAATGAAAGAGTAATTCTTAAATGCTACCTTTCACACTATATCATCAAAGTAATCTATTGTTTCAGGAATTCAGGTAATGCTCCTAAGTAGTAGATCCCTTTCTCACATCCCATCTCAGTGAAGAATTCTTAAATGCTCTTTGCTAGTTGATTCTCATTTCACCCTCACAATTTACAGTTTGTTTTATGAAATACATACAGGCCCTGTAATTCCAGCTGCACTTAAGCCAGGATCTCAAGGAAACAATAGCTACAGACCCCATTGCCCAATGGATTAGTGTCATCTGCAGAGAACACTTTAAGAACTATCAGAAGCATCCTCCCAACCAAACATAAGAAACAAACAAACATTTACTTCATATCTAGCCTAAAACTCAATTAAAACAGTGACAAACCTTAAAGAGAGAGCCCTCTCTGATTACAGCTGGGCTAGAAGCTGTAATCCAAAGATTGGTTAGTGGTTACCCCGGCCGTATTCCCTTGGGAGTCATAGGGAACAACCTGGGTGTTAACAAAGGGAATGCAAGTTGCAGGATGGAAATGTTGAATATGAGACTCACTCTATCGCAGCGAAAGTTATATAGATTTCAGCTTTGAAAGTAGATGTACATGTGATCGAGGATATTGTACTTATGATTGTACTTAAGAGAAAGTTGAAAGATAAATTGCATGCATGAGAATGATATGCATGAGCATAGGGATCATGATGATTTCATTGTATTTTAAACATGTCTGTGTGATTAACTTGAAGGGTTGATTACTTTGTTTTTAACCATGCATGTAATGTAATATTGACTTGGAAAAAGTTAATTTGATCTCCAAGATTGTAAAGAGGAGAAACGATGAAGTGTTTGATCTTTGTAAAAGCCTTCTCATTTGGGAGGTAGCTATTCTTCTGGAGCGGAGGTGCCATGGATGGGCATCATGACAGTTGGAAAGCCCACATGTTCAGAGGAATATTTCAGCTCATATATCAACAAGTATCATTGCTGTTTCCTGCAATTTTAGATTTGTCTGGCGAAAGAACTTTGTCGGGATTAGACGAGTACTTGGCTTATGCAGCAAAAAGTCGCCATGACGACAGTTGACAAGGTAGGAAATTTTGGCATTAGTATGCTCTTTTGGCTGAATGGAAGAGCATATTTCTGTTCCTCAAGTGTTGTACAATTCAGTTCAGAGATTCAGTAAGCTTTTGGGGACCAAAAGCGTTCTCATTTGGGAGGTGTGGTCAAGAGCTTAGGACCAAGTGTCGTAAAATGGTCAAAAATGAAAGTGCTAAGAACTGGTTCAAACCTAAACGACTGAATAGAGCTCGTCCTTCTGATTCTGGCACTACAAATGGTTCGAAGAACGGTCGTCGTATGAGAAATTTATGCCAAAAGCAAAATTGCCCAATAACCCTTAATTTTTGAATTTTTTCAAAAAAATTTAAAAGAGAATATTCAACAGAATATTCCTTGGGATATTTTGGGGAATATTCTTTTTTTGGCAGCCAATCACAGTTTTCCATGTGACAGGCCTACAGGCCGCCACGTGGCCCAAGGTGACGTCAGCATATATGGCCGCATATATTTGAAAGTTTTGTCGAGTGTGGTTTGAACCCACGACCTACCGGGAGCAAAGGAAACATTTTACCATTGTGCCAAAGGCATGAGCCATGTGAGATGAGCAGCATAAACTTTATATAAAGTTTTAATTAACTGGGGTGGGGCCCGAAGGGGGCCAGTCCCCAAGGACCAGCCCCCGTTCACACGACCACGCCATGCGACCACTACCAAGGGAACCGAAGGTTAGTTAGCGGCAGAATTGGCGGAGCACCAAAATTGGCAGGCCTGCCAGATTTGGCGGGCCTATCTGGCCGTAACTAAAGTTAACTGGAGCTTTTCAAGGGCAACTGGAAGTTGGGAGTAAATGGCCATAACTTGGGCTAGGAAAGTCTGTTTTGGATGATTTTTTTATTTATTTTGGGTCTCTTCAACCTTTTGAAGCCATTGGCATAGGTTTCACAGCCATATGTGGTCATTTGAAGGTGCTTTGGCTTCGTGGAAGTTCCAGGAGCCACCAAGGACAAATCAGTTTTGGAGCTGCATTGGGATGTGTGCAGCCATTGAATGTGGAACAAAGGTCATTCCCGAAGGTTTTCAGCATTCTGAATCCATTTCTACAGCTTGTTTTTCCTGTTGAGGCATTCGTTTCACTATTTAGCTTCAGAGAAGCTTTCAGGGCCACTAGGGCCATTTTAGTGCTTGAGCTGTTTGGGGGCTATGTTCATCCATTTTTGGTGACTCAAAAGCCTATGTCTACTATTTTTGACCTTTTGAGTCTAATGGCATAGGTTTCAAAACCAATTGAGGTCATCGTCAACTCAAAATTCTCCATGCAAGTCTAAAGGGCCACTAGGGCCAATTGGGGAAAGTACTGTAACAGGTACAATTTCATTGTTTAGTGCTTGGGAAAGAGCATGTTTAGCTAATTCCTATCTTTTGATTCTGTATTTACAGACAGATCTGTCTTTTGAGACACTCATATTCTTGTATTAGCCTTTGTAGCATTTTTAATACAAGAGGACAAACCTAGTTGGAGAGGATTGGTCCAGCAGATGTAGCCCAGAAGGGGTGAACTGCTTTATCATTTTGATGTCTTTATTTTCTGAAGATGATATGTAAACAAAACTGATATAAAGTGTTAAAAAACAAATATACATAACTTGAATACACAGATAATCACATATTCAACTTCAAAAAGTTAATTGTCTTATTCCACAAGACATCAAACTTCAAGTATGTGCATGTCAAAGATTTCTAAGTGTTTACTTTGTTATTTCTTTAGGCAGAGCCTATAGAGGGCCAGGTAGCCTCTGGAACGCATCCTCTCTTTAGAGGTGACATGTCTGACGAATTCCCCTACAGTCTATCTCTGTATAAGAAATAAGGAGTTTTCACCTTTTTAGAGGTCACTTGGAGTGTATAACTCACATTTGAAATTATGGAAAATGGATACCTTGCACCCATAAACAAGTACATTCGATTTTCAGATCACACATCTCTCTTGAAAAAAAGTTCATTTGTATAGAATGATGTGCCTATTTTGACATTCTCTCTCTTAAAGGATGCCATGTCTTCTACAACAATATTGGTAGCACCTAATTTTGGTAAAACATTAATAGTAGAATGTGATGCATAAAGACAAAGAATTAGAGAAGCTTTGAGACAAGAAGGGAGACTATTTTCTTTTGAAAGAAAACACTTGAAAGGAAAAATATTTGGTGAAATCAACATATGAAAAAGGAATTGATATTATACGTGCAATAAAAAATGGAAATAATTTCTCATTGTGAGACAATTTAAAGCCAAGACAAACCAAGATAGGCTAGATTAATTTTTGGAGCAAATATTGTCATCAAAAGAGAAAAAAACAATGGGTAGAAAATGGCAAGGGTTCGATTTGGACATAATATAGAAGATGGGGAAGGAAAATGTGGTAGCATATAATCTGTCTAGAATAGAGGAAACCTCAATTTTATATTATATTACATCTTCTATTCTGTATGGATGGAAGAAACTCACCGTCAATCGAAAATGACAATAATATTAAACAAAAAATACAATGAGTAAAGGAAGGAATGAACTCCATGGAACATTGGGATTGGAAAGGAGATATACTTTGGTATAAGGGTAGAATATTGCTATGCCCTCATTAAAATCAAAGAAACAAATATTAAGGGAGTCCCATGATTCTTTGATTGAAGGACATGCAAGGTTCTTTAAAAAATATCAAAGGATAAATATTTTTGGGGAAAAAAGAAGAATGATATTGAAAAAATTGTAAGAGAATGCTAAGTTTTCCAAAGAAACAAAGAAGAGATATTAAAATCTCCAGGGTTACTTCATCCAATACACATACCTGATCAAAGACAATAAGAGAAATCAATGAACTTCATTACAGGGTTACTAAAATTTGGAGGAAAAGATTCATTTTTGTTGTTTTTAATAGAATCACAATAAATGCACATTTTTGAATAATTAAAAGGGAATAAACAACAAGCCAAGTGGAAGAAGTGTTCATGAAGGAAATTAATAGAATTTATGTTCTTCCTAAGGTAATCATAAGTGTTAGAGTTTCAAAATTCATAGGAAAAAATTGGTAAAAATATTATGGAAGATGAGTAGAACAACAGTAGCAACGATTTAAACATACCGTCCACAAATAGATGGGGTGAATGCATGAAGTTGGGTTACACTTTTGGGCCAAATTTGGTGATGAAATTTCAAAATTTTACTCTTTTATTGAATTGAATCCCTCAAAATTCATATAAGCATTGTGAATTTTGATTCATAGTAAAAGGAAAATTTGTGGAGAATTATGTTGTTTTCCTAATGATACCTTTTGCAAAAAAAAAAAAATCGTATAATTTGTCAACTTTCCATCAAATGAAATTCTTGTCCTCGCAAAATTTTGCATATCTTAAGAGTTATACGTGTGTTCATGTAACATGACTTAATCTAACAACATATAATCCTTCAATTGATTTTGATAGAGGAAGGGAGAAGATATATGATAATTAAACATTCATTCTGAATACTTAATCAATCAGATATAGTAGATGTGTGTATAAAAACATCTATATCCAACACATATACACTCAAGAGATGACAAAATATAACAAATAAATTATGCAGAGGAACTAATTTAAACATCATGTTCAATTAGCTAGTCTGAGTAATGATGATAAATTTGCAGTAGCTTGTCAGGGAAGTTAATATTTAACTTAGCCTTGCCCTAACTCCTATATTAACTTGAAAATATGATTGAAAAACTAAATGAATACACCAGAAAAACTCACATGAACACACTGTTGTTAAAGTTGAAGTCAAATTCCTTTGGTTATCTTCGAAAATTTCCATAGAAGTATAATGATGTTTCTTGGATATCACAAAGTTTCAACCCTCTTTACTTCGAATTACAATGTATAGATAGAGTGTAATTCAATTATATCTAAATTTAATACAATCCTTCACAAAACATGAAGTCTTATCCAAAATAATTTGGATAAATCTGATTAATACAATTTAAAAATAAGAATTGAAAACTGAATAGGGAAAATCAACACACTATTCAAGGGTGTTCTTTACAGCTGTTTCCTCGAAACCTGTATCCTCTCTTTGTACTCTTGTGTTTGTTGTACTAACACCTAAAACACTGCATATTGTCCCTGCTTTTATGCTCTACTGCCTGAAATTTTGTATTCGGTTCACTCTTGAACTTCAAGGAACTTATGCCATCTATCATTAGATGGACATGAGAATTTAACCATGTCCTTTTATGCTTAATTGAATTATCTATACTTCTCAAAATTTGGCTTACTAATGAATAAGTGATGGACTTCACACAATATAAATAAGTCATATTCTAAACCTTCTTTGAAATATTTGCCACTTATGATTCCTTTTACCTTAGCAAATCTTAACTTATCTGATGCTATGTCATGTAATTTGTATTGGTAATTCTCAAGAGGAATCGATTGGCCGCTAGAATCCCTTAAAGATGGAAGTCCTTTTTGCTGGAGGATAGTAAATTTTATATGGAACTTTTTAATTTGAGCTTCCAAGTTCTAAAATTTATTTTCTAGCTGCAACATCGAGATCCTTTTTGTGAATACTTTTCTAACCTATAAGACTACGTCTATCCTATCTTCAGTTCCCAACTCTTCAATTGCATATTTGGTCTTTTGAATTCAATAATTTAATGATGCTTTGTGCTTCTCCCAGATTATGATCCACTTTTTCTTTAATTTTTGTGATGGCTACTTTTTCTTTTTGTACCATCTGCTCCTATTAAAAAATGAACTCAATGGATGTCCACATCTTTGAAATTGTTGAATCTATATCTATCCATATTTTCTCCTTTGTTTCAGATAATTTTTGTGCACTAATTAACTCACCCATGTATTTTTCAAGTTATTTAGTTAACTTTAAAATTTTTAGCACCTCAGAAATGTATGCATTATTTGCGTTAATTTTATTTTCTTCCATTCTCTACAGGGATGTTTTCAATTTATCTATTTCCACATTTCTCAAGGATAGATCTCCCATGGCCTTTGATAACTTATAAGTGGCTTCTTCACTCGTTGATTCTATTTGCACTACAGTAGTTCCTTCACCGAGTTGTTGTTCCTTCTATTTCAAGATATTTTCCAAATCTTCATCCATTTTCTAAATTTGACTATTTTCTTCAACTATCATCCTAAACATATTTTCTTTCTCTTTCTCTAGTTTCCCCACTTCCTGAGTTTGGGGATGTTTTGTTGTTGGTAATTTTAGCTCCTTTCCAAGTGCTTGAATGTCTGCATTCCTATTTTTGATGACCACTTCAGAAACATTAACATCATTAGGATCTAATCCTAATTTTATTACCAAATATTCTAATTCTATTATTCTTGTATCTTTAGCTAGGGAAGAAATCTTTTCTAGCTTGATTTATGAATGAATATTATTCAGAGAAGCTTGTAATTTTGATGTAGCCATAACATAGCTTATCAATGAGGCATAGATCATCTCACCTGTTTTATTATGAAGATCAATTTGATCAATTGTATGAATCTACTATGTCAAAAGAAAATACAGAAGTCTTGTATTCCTTTGAACTTTTAGGAACTAGAACCTTTTCCTCAAGAAATGTTAACTGAAACTACTCTTTGTCAGGGTCAAGTGCAGATAGAAATCTAGTTTGAGTAGTGGAATACTAATTTCAGAACTTAGAATATGTAGAAGGCTTCAATGATTCATTATTATTCTTCATCTATCTAAATCTTCCAAATTACTTTATTGATATGAAGGACAAGCAAGGGAATCTAGAACTATTTCTTCATATTTTTGTAGAGCATACATGGGTTTGCTTGATAGTACCATTATAGTAGGTTCCTCTGGATTCCTAGCCTCTAATGATTATTATTCTACATTCATTTTTTTCCTCCTTTTGAAAAATTTAAATCCCATTGGTATATGACTTGAACCTGTAGGAGACATACTCTCAACAGGTCTTTTCACTTATTTTTCATTCAACCTTGGGGTCTTTAGAGCTATCTGACTCGAAATTTTCTCCTCCATATCCTACAAGGTTTTTTCCTTCCATATCTCGTGATTTTCATATTGCTCAATTTGTAGTTTAGATATATGATTATAAGGAGCCGATTTATGTTCAACTTTGATAGATGAAACTATTCCCCAGAAGGTCTTAAGGCCAATTGAAACTCAACTTAAATTTCATCTATTTCAATAAATTGTCAACCTCCTTTTTTGATGCTCTGGTATTAACTATAAATTGACCCACTTGTGAATTTAACTTAAATTGACCCTTCTTCTTCCTAGAAAGAAAATGAATTTCATCCATGTTCATCCTTTTCCTAATAAATCCAAGAGAAAAAATTCTGATAGGGACAAAATATGGCAACTTTTATGGAGGCAACTCACAACCATAAATTCATATTTTTTTTTTCAAATTTTGGTAAAGATATCAATCTCCTACTTTCGATTTCTCACTGAGATGTAAAATCATTTTGATTCCAATGGATATCCTGGGAATTGAATCACTTCTAAGAATACACAATGATATGTACCAAAATTGGACCACAAATCACTGAAAAAATACTCCTCTAATTTTTTCTTTGCTAATGAGGTCTAGTGGGTAACTGACTATGTCATTCCTTATGACTCTAACTTTTGCAATGGAATTCTAAATATTTTTTACTGATAATAAATGAATAGAAACACCAAAATAGACTGATGTTTGAAAGACCCTTCAACATTAAACTTTAGAAATTGTTCATGGATGACATTTGATAAAAACTAACTAAAATTAAAGAAACTAAGGGATATTTTCTGTATGAAAGTACTGAGATGAATCCTAAAATGACTTCATCCACCCACTAATCACTTTGGTATCTTAAAATACAACAAACCATGGAAACAACATGTCTAGACATTTCTAAAAGGATGGCAGAAGAGTATGGTGGATTTATCCATGGTAATTCAATACTTTCAGGAAGAAAGGACTAAAAAATATGTTCTCGCTATTGAAAGGTAATTCTATGATAAATTTCCATGAAAGAGTTAGCCGAAAAAGGATGAAGAGGGCTCTGATGTTTTATTTGCAAAGTTTGACAAATTGACTTTAGGGTTAAAAAAAACAAGATTTCATTGTTTTGGGTAACTATAACCCTTTAAATTGGTAAATATCAGCTTTCTCACTGGCTATTGAATTCAGGGAAGTTACGGGTTTGAGGGAAACAAAATTGGTGTAAAATGGACTCCTAGAAGTAGAATTCATCACTGACATCTTTAAATTTCTGAAATGCACAGTTATGGAGTTCATAAAGGTCAAATTCACACGGTTTTTGCAATCTTAAACTAGGTATCAACAAGGGGAAATCAATCTAAATTGGGTATAGGGGGTATAATTGGACTTTCGATAGTTATTTTGGATTTCCCTTTCCAAATTTCCATTTTAGAAAATGAAATAACCGAGAGTGATTAAAGAAATCACCCGCTGAATTTGAACTTGGTAGCATTGGTGATTGTTGCAATTGGTCGATTCAGTATCACATAATTCTCTGGCTAAGAATGGTATATGGAAGATAAATAGCTTGGTAACAATGTTTTAAATTTATTATCGGGTTTTCAATGGATTTATTTCAATAACCATTATTAGCACATCTACAATTAATATCTAGAACATTAGTGGGAAATATTATTTAATGGCTGAATTGTTAAATTATCAGGGAAATGTTGTGATAGTTTATTTTCCAACAATTTTGGCAATGACCTAAAGTGGTGGGAGTGTTGGTGAAGGGCTTGGGGGGCGGGTGATATTGGTAATTGGTAAGTGGAGGAGGGGGTGGAGGGGTGGGGGGGGGGGGGGGGGGGGGGGTTATAGTGGTAATTGGTAAGCATAAGTGGGGGTTGATAGTGGTAATTGGTAAGCGGGGGGGAAGTGATAGTGGTAATTGGTAAGTGGAGGGGGGGGGGTCCCGTAATCACTAGGAGGTTGACACGTAACCATGGGAGGTAAAGTGAATACCATTTTGCAGATACCCCCTTTAATTATATGTTGGGAGTGTAGGGGGTCTTACAATTACTTAATAGTTGTTGATCGAAGTAGAATAGATCTGGAGCATCAGAAGCTACTCGAACTTTAACTTCTTTGGCAACAAATTTTATTTAAATAATTGTTTTTCATTTAAATAGTTATTTGTTCATGCTATAATGAAATTTAAAGTGGCGTTTAATCTAACACGCTTTACTACAAAGTTCATAAAAAAAATTAACTTAACTCTTTGTTTTTGAAATCTATGCAATTTAGAGAATAATTCGTAGAGAAAAATAAGTTACAACATTGGCTCCATTTGAGGATTACTTCCCCCTGCGAGATGTAGAGAACATGCAGATCCATGTACCTTGTCTTTGGGCTATGGAGTCATTGTTGTAGAAAACCACACTTTCTTTTGGAAGTGTAAATAAAACTGAATATATACAATGGTTATGAGAAAAACTCACTCGGTACTTGATTTAATGATTTAGACATTGCCCATTGTCTGGCAATGAGAAATATTCTCCCTCCAAATTATGAAGAATGAAGGTATTATTTCCTTAGACTTCTACAATACTAAAAGGTCCTAGCCAAATGTTATGAAAATTTTCATGATTTCCTCTTTTTTCTCTTCTTTCATCCCATCTGAGAACTAAATCTCCTCGTCTGAAATCCATTGCTCTATATTTTATATTAAACAAAATTTTCATTTTGTCTTGATATTGCATAAGTTTGTGTTTTACTTCTTCTTTGTCCTGATTAAGTTCAATGATTTGTTTTTTTTTTTTTTTGAGCAACCATCATTGTCCTGATATGAATCCTATAAAAGTTTCATGACTGGAAATGCTAACTGAGTGGGGAAAATAGATTATGTACCATAAACAAGCTAAAATGGATATTTACCAGTAGACCTCTTGGGTGAAACTCTGTTTTCGCATACTACATATTTCAAATGACTATCCCAGTTTCTTTGTGATATGCTAAAACTTTTTTGATGACTTTAATCAAAATTTTGTTTGATTATTCTTCCAATCCATTCCCTTGTGGATAATAAGGTGTAGAAGGATGTAATGGAATCTGATACTTTTGACAAAATTCAATCATTTTAATGCTACTAAAAGTTTGAGCATTATTTGTGACTATTTGTTTTGGACAACCAAATCTAGACATATTTTTTCTTCAATAAATTTCAGGATTGTAGAATCAGTTACAATTTATTACAGGAATAGCCTCTACTCTCTTTGTGAAGTAATCAATTATTGTAAGTATCCACCTATGTTGATTACTTGAGGAATGAATTATTTCTCCAATAAAGTATAGTCCCCACTCTAAAAAGGGAGCTTCAACTAAAGTTGGAATGAGAGGGAGGGAAACTAATCTTTGTTTTCCTACAAAAATATGATAAGGTATACAACTTCGTACCTTTGAACCAACTTGTGCAAAAAAATTTGGCATATAGAATCTTGCTCTGAGTATTTTATGTGCTATTTCTTTCCAAGCATAATGACCTCTACAGTTTCCTTCATGAAACTGTTCAATCATTGTTCTGTTTCACTTTTAGTGAAACAAAATAAGATAATATTCAATGGGTCCTTCCAGCATAGATTTGCATTTAGTATACAATATTTCATTGCTTTCAGCTTAAGAAATACACATTGGTTCCTTGTGAACTCAAAAGGATATTCAAAATCATGTAGAAAGTGTACAATGTCTTTATACCAATTCGATGATAAAAAAATTTCATCAATATGCAAAGGAAGTGGTACGTGTACTGAACTGGGAGAAGGTTCTTATGGAGTCTTCTCCTCTAAAGAATCTAACACCTGCATGGTTGAGTTGATACCCAAAATTTTACAATTATATTCTACGAACAAATTAGTAATACCTTGTCCCTTAACTAGTTTTGTTGGTTTGATATCAAAATCAAACTCTAGGATATTATCAATCCATCTTCCTCTTTTACTATTTGTATCTAATTGAGTCAACACTATTTCTGGGGAATTATTATGTACACAAGAAATTATATGGGAATACAACACATAGATTCTAAGATATTTCAAGGCTTGAACTAAAGCATAAGTCTATTTTTCGATTCTTCGTCTCTCATAACCTTGCTAAAGAAAGAAATTGGTTGCTCAAGAAGGTATTCATTTATCTACAATAAAACTTTTGTAATAGTGGTGTTTGAATCAAATAAGAAAATGCTATTTTTTTTTAATAATCGGGGTTGGAAAGTACTGGAGCTTTTGAAATTTCTTTCTTAATGTAAGGAAATGAGAATATAGCTTGTTGGTTCCATCTCAGTCCATGATTTTTCTTCAACATATCAGTAATATATTTAATAATCTCAACATAATTCGGTATGAACCTTCTTAAAAAATGTATCTTCCCTAAGAATGATTGAATTTATTTCTTAGTTCAAGGCATACAGATTAACAGAATAGTTGAAACTCTTTTATGATCAATTGTGGCTCCATACTTTGATATGATATGCCCTAACAATTTCCCTTCCATCATAGAAAACAAATATTTTTGGAGGTTGAGAGAAATCCAAAATTTTCTACATCTCTGAGATACTTTCCTCAAATGTTTGATATGTTTTTCATGAGACTTTGAAAATATAGTTAATGAATCAAGGTAAATAACTATGAATTTATTTAACTTTCAAAAAAAAGCCTAATCCATAGCTCTCTGAAATGTTGCACCAACATTAATTAGACTACAAGGAATTTTAGCATACATGAAGGTACCTTGGGGTGTTGTGAAAGTTGTCTTTTCTTTGCCTTATTGTGTTATATACCTAGGGGGGATAATATGGGCTACAAAGGGAGGTACCGAAGGTAATAATGTAATAATGGGATGGGCCATTGTAATAAATAAGGTGGTTAACCCAGATCATGTAAGGGACCACAAGTAGTTAGTAATAATGTAATGGGCCCATGGTATTAGTTGATGGTATGAGGGAACCATGGTAATGATCCATGGTATTGTATGTATGAGGCCTATATAGAGGCTAGAGACTCCACATGGAGAGAAGTCAAGGAAGAGTGTCAAGGATTATTGTATGAGCAAGCATATGGCTTGTGGAGTGCTCTCCTTCCTTAAGGAGTGAATGTATGGTGTTACCCTACCTCAAGGGTTTTGAGATCAATAAAGAAGTATTTCTATCTATTTCTATCTTCTTATTTCTTGGGTATAATTGTTATTATCATATATTTCCGTGTTAGATCTATAACAAGTGGTATCAGAGCTATAACATATTGGCTCATTAAAATCTGATTATTTCTAGAAAAGCCATCTAGCTTTTAAATCCTGTGAGAACCTGTTACTCTTTGAAGTAATTTATCCATCTTTGGTAGTGGATAATTATCTTGCAATGATAATTTGTTCAGGTTTCTAATATCAACAAACAATCTTATTTCTCCATTATTTTTCCTAATAGTAACTAGATTAGATACCCATTCAGAATATCTCAAAGGAACAATTATCTTTGCATCTAAAAACTCCTTTATTTTTTTCTAATAACTGGCAATAGAAGGGGATTAATTCTTCTGAGTTTTTGTTGAAATGGATTAGCTCTTGGTTTCAAGGAAATTTTGTGCTCAATAATAGTTGTATCTTAACTTTTCAAATCTTCATATGACCATTCAAATACATCTTTATATTCTTTGAACAAATTGATATATTTCTCTCCGATATCTTGTGGAAAGTTTGCTGAGATTTTGACATTTCTTACTTCTTTTGTGCTACCAATATTACAGTTCGGTACGTTTTCTTGTCGAGCACTTGACAATGAAGATTTTGTGACATTATTTTGATCAAATAATTTTTTGAAAGGGACTAATCACTAGTAGAAAATGAGAAATTAGTGACTAGGTGACCAAAAATATTAATCAAGTAGTTTTTCCATGTGAAATACTACCAAAAATGAGAAATATTAAATGACCCAACTAAAAATGACTAACATAAATGACTAATTTAGTCCTGGATTAAAATATACAAGTAGCTAATAAGTAATACACCTATATATGACTAACGTGAATCGCTAAATTAGTACAATAACAAAAATACGACTACCTAACAAGTACTACAATAATATGAATCAATTGTTTATGTTAATCATTTTAATTGTGTCACCTTAGCAATCTAAACTTACATGTGATAGGGGATTCAAAGACTATTATAGATTGAATGAAATATTATACTTCCTTAAATTTTTTTTTATTGGATTAGTGGTTGATTAGCTTTATGGAGTTGATTAGGATATTTATAAGGGTTATATCCTTTATAGGAAAGTTCGATGTAGATTTAAGGCTTGTAACAATGAACTAGCTAGTGGAATTTGTATTGTATTTTAGAAATCAGGTATTATAAATGTCGTAGAAAAAGTTGAATTACTTGAGAGTGAGTTGTCCATGGGTAGAGCTCATGCCACATAAATTTGTTAGTTTACATGATCCATAGAGGTTGGCTATAATGATCCATGCATATAGAGTTGATTAGCACTTTCTAAGCGTTATGACGTCAACCAATACCCTTCCTTAAATGCCATTGAAGAAGAAAGAGTAGGGAAATTGCACTAGATTTCATTGAAGAACATGGAGTAGGGAGGTTTCATTCAAAATTTTATTGACTTGAAAAGACCTAGATATTTGAAAATTGAATTCTTAGTGGTAGAGTATTTACATAGTCTTTATTTTTATTGGCTTGATTGCTATTATGTTATTAGCAGTTTGATGTGTGTAGGTCACACCCAATAACATATCCTTATGAATACATAGCTCTATATATAATATTGGGAATAGGAAAATAGAGTTTAGATATAGATTTTCACAATGGATCCATGTTGATCAAACAAATGGGTTATAAGCCCCTCATTTATGAATCGTATAAACTTCTATTTTTGCATAACAAAATTTACATCTCACTACAAAACATAAAATATTAAAAATGAAATATATCAAAATTGAATAGTAGGCATATTCATTATATTCTTCTCTTTTCCCTTTCTTTAAATCATTCAAGCTTCCTTCATCTTTAATGATAGATAAACCTAAATATCTACTCTAAACATTAAAACTTTAATTTTTTTCTTACATAATACATTTCCCCAAAACTTCCATATATCATATTAAAAATTCAAAAATATTAAAATTATTATTACTAAACTTATAATACTCAATGCAACAAATAAAATCATACATGAATAAAATCCAAAAATCCATACTCAAGTGAACTGGTACATGGATATCCCATAAACATATATTAAACAAATAACTATTGCCTAGTATAATACTGGTCTCTCATGCTAGAAATTCCCCCTCCTCCCTATATAAAATGAAAAATAATAATGAAATAAATTTAAAAGACAAAAATAACTACTTTTTGTCACTCGTCGACTCCACAAATATCCAGACCCAATTCAACATTCCCTATCTTTTAATGATTTGGGAGTTCAATCCTAGATTAACTTAGCAACAAGGAGCACAGGACTTGGCAAGATAAGTTGTTAGGAAATATTTGGTATTGTTGAAAATGGAAAGTCTTTCAACCAACCTTTACTTGCTCTGGATAAGAATGCTCCCAAGATTTCTGTTGCGGGGACTTATCCCAAAAATCTAGGTTATCAATGTGGTGGATGGACTATGGAATCACAAGTTTTAAGTGGAAGCATAATGATAGGAACTACAATATTTCATCAATCCAATCTACTTGTTAGCTCCTCTACTCAGGCTGTTTATCCACAAAATCCAGATGCATACTATTTAAAGAAAAAAGGTTTTCATATGCTATTGTGGTTTTAGGTGAGCCACCTTATGCATAAATGTTTGGGGATAATCTCAATTTTACCATTCCCTTAGGCAGAGGTGATATGATTAAAAATGTATTTGGCTCCCTAAATTGCCTTGTAATATTGATATTTGGAAGGCCACTTGTTATTAAACATTACCTTCCATTGGTGGATGCTTTTGTTGCAGAATGAATTCCTGGCACAAAGGACGAAGGTGTAACAGATGTGATTTTTGGAGATTATACTTTTGAAGGGAATTTTTCAAGAACATAGTTTTAACCCCATAGCCTACCTCTTCTCATGGGAGACCTCTCAATACAATTGAAAGTAAGGTAGGTATAGTTATGATAATTCCAATGACACCCAAATGCTCGATTGTAGTGACACCCAAATGCTTTTTAGAAGGCCTCCTCTAAAGAGTATCTAACACTTCTTCAAAACCTGTAAGTTCCATGTAAATCCACATGTTTCCTTTTACCATTGTAAGATCTCATCTGGTTATATTTTTTTTTGTTTCCCCTTTTTTTATTAAGGGCTACAAGAAAACTCACTCATACTTGGCTGGTTCCCATAGGTTTTTATCTTGAATTAGCTATGGCTTCCATTAAATATTTTTTAGGCCTCTTATTACAGATAGTTATGTTAAGATTAGCTAGAGTGATGAAAATTTTGTTAAAATCACACACCCATATACTGCTATGTTAAGGAAAAATTCCAATATAAGTGTGTCACGTGGTTGATTTATGGTCATATGTTTGATATGAATCTTAATAGTCTAGGTGAAGTCATCATTATCTACTCAATATGTTTCTATAAAGGCCAAATAACTGTCATTGCGCATAATACTAATCTCTCATGCTAGAACTTCAACCTCCTCCCTACACAAAACGAAAAATAATGATGAAATAAACTAAAAAGACAAAAATAGTTTCTTTATGTCGCCTGCCTAATCCACAAATATCCAAACCCAATTCAACATTCAAATCCCATAGCCTCCCTCTTCTCATGAGAAACCTCTCAATGCAATTGAAAGTAAGGCAGGTATAATTATGATAATGCTAGAGCTAGATTGTAGTGACACCCAAATGCTTTTTAGAAGGCCTCGTCTGATGGGTATCCGACATCTCTTCAAAGCTATGGAATTTTCCACTATAGATCACCTGATAATGCAATATACTAAAGAAAACTACTTGATCTACTTCTACAAACAAACTTGTAGAAGCTTAATTGATTTTGAGCAAGATTAAATAGAACACATATAATAGAGAATGATAAATCAATCACACATGAACACAGAAGAATTCTCTAGGAAAAGCCTCAGCCGAAAAACCCCGATCTCTGTATTATCATACAAGTGGAAATATGTCTGTACTACATAAAGCTTTAGCTCACAAGCTATCCAACTCTTAGTACAATCCCTCAATGTTGCTCATAGGCTAAATAGACACAACATATGCCTTCTGCCAGTCCTCCAAGCCTCCTATTTCCTTGCGCAGTTTCTCCTGGATCCTCTGGATTCCACCTGTGTGAATTGACCTGTCACACAACTCACCAAACTCATAAGTAACTATACAATCTCCAAGGAATTAATTCCTTCTGCATGCAAGATATATCCTTAATGGAATATTCCTGTAACTGATAGTATATTGTCCCATCATCTGTTCTCAACTGGGTCTCTAACTGAACTGACATGCATGAGTTATTTATGAGATAATATTCAATTATCTGAAGTGCAATAGTTACATGCATGCATGCATTAACTAACTGAACTCACAATCAGTTCAACAAACTGTTGGAACTAATCTAACTAGACTTAACTCAGTTAACTGAGCTAACTAATTACAAATCAAAGTACAACTCATCCTAATCTCCTTAATCAAGGGATAACTTCCTCAATCAAAGGGGAAATTATTGCATGTCTTCACATAGACTTCATGTTTGATTTTCTCCATCTAATTAACTCAAGATGAATTAATTAATTATTTTTCAAACAACTGCTAAAATCAAATTCGAATTTTAATTATCAATTTTAGTTCAAGGAATAACCAAAACTGGAATGTATCTCGAAATTCGATTTATAGCAATGTTATTTTTAGCACTTCTATTTTTAGAATTTCTTGTTACTATTTTCAACACTACCTCTCAGAAAGAAAGGGATTACTTGTCACCCCAATCCTATCTCTATGGAACTCGAATTTTCATTTTGATAATGCCTTAGTCAAAATATCTGCATCCTAGTCCTCGGTCGAAACATACAACAATAACACGATCCTCTTCACTATACAATCTCGAAGATGATGATACCAGACATCGATGAGCTTGGAACTGTCATGAAATACTAGATTCTTAGAGAGTTTGATACAACTCTGATAATCATAATAGATCACATTTAGATCCATCCTCTGACCAAACAATCCAACTAGAATATTCTACATCCAAATGGCCTTACATGCTGCCTGACTGGCAACCATGTATTCAACCTCTCCTGAGCTAAGTGTAACTGACCTCTGTTTCTTGTTGTATTAAGAAACTACAGTTGAACCAAGGTTTACGATTCCTCTTGAAGTGCTCTTATGGTCTGATGGACTCCCTACCCAATCTACATTTGTAATGCCCTAATGATTCACTCCCTTTGTCTATTTGTACCACAAGCCATACTAAGATGTGCCTTTGAGGTATCTCAACATATGCTTCACTACCTTCCAAAACAACTTGGTAGGCTGAACCATAACTTGACTTAGCTGGTTCACCACAAAGCACATATCTGGTTGTATGTTCACTAGATACATCAATGAACCCATAAGCTGTTGATAAATAGTAGCAGCTACTACTTCACCTGAAGTACCATCCTCCTTCCTCTAGTTACCAGCTAGAGGAGTCTGCATGGGCTTGCACTTCTCCATGTGGAATCACTTGAGGATCTCATTAGCATACTTGCCTTGAGACACAAACACTTCCCCATCCTTCTGCCACACTTCCATGCCTAGAAAGTAGTGTATAAGACCCATGTATTTCATCTCGAACTCCCTTGCAAGGTCCTCCTTACATGACTTGATCAACTAATCATCACCTTCAATATTAGATCATCAACATAAAGAACAATGATCAATGGCTTACCTTCTACCATGATGTCATAAAGGTTCACATTTGTTTCACTCTTGGTGAAGCCCAACCCAGTGAAGTAGTTGCCAATCCTGGTGTACCAAGCACGAGGTGGTTACTTTAGCCTATACAAAGCCCTCTTGAGTTGGCACACATGTGACTCACGATCAAAGGTATCAAGACCTTCCGACTGCTCAATGTACACCACTTCCTCAATCTTCCCATTGAGGAATGCAGTCTTCACAACCATCTGATGGATCTTCCAACCCATCTGAGCTAATATTGCCAACATCGATTTGATAAATGAGTACCTTGATATAGGAAAAAGAATCATATCATAGTCAATCCCCTCGACCTGTGAGAAACCACAGGCAAAAAACCTTACCTTATGTTTCTCAATGTTGCCATCAGCTGCTTGATTTACCTTTTCAAGCCAACGGGAACTCACCACTAACTTGTCCTCTAGTCTTGGGACAACATCCCAAACATAGTTCTGAACAATGGATTCGTACTCCTCCACCATTGCATCAACCCAGACTGGTTGCTACACTGCTTCCTTGAATGAAGAAGGTTCGGTCTCTACACACTCCCCAACTAGGGCCATGTAATTAGTGTACCGCTTGCATGAAATCCTCTGTCTACGCTGAGAAGATAACTATCCCACATTCTCTCTTGCATCTAGCATCAACCTATTAGCTTCCCTTGAGTGTTTCCGCCCATCTCTAGAAGACTCTACATGAGTGGATGTCTCCATTCCCGGATCCTCTACATGCCGCTGCTCCGCATCAGCCTGAGGCTCCTCCTCCTTAGGAACTAAAAGTTACTCCTCTACATGCAAATTGAGCTCCCTCTCAAGTTTGATACTCACATGGCTTTTTGCTCATCAAACTTTAGATCTCTATGTACCACTGTCCTTTGACTAGTAGGAAAGAACACCTAATAGTAGTGGGGTGTATCGATGTACCCCACAAGTATCCCCAACTCAATTGTTGGATCTAGCTTCTTCCAAGCATATTTTTTCACATGGCAATAAACTGATGATCCAAAGATCCTAAAGTTACTCACATCTTGTCTCTTTTTGGAGAAGGCCTCAATTAGTGTCTTCATTCATAGTATATGATGCGAGCTTCTATTCTGGAATTATACTATTGTATTGCATGCCTCAGCCCGCAAATGAAGTGGTAGGCTTTGGTCATGCAGCATTCCTCGAGCTTCTCCCACAATCAATCTGTTCTTCCTTTCGGCCACCCCATTCTGCTGTGGGTTATGGGGTGCCATCAGCTCCCGTATAATTCCTTCTGGTGTGCAGAATTCCTTAAACTGTTGGGAGACATACTCTCCACCATTGTCGCTTCACAAGGCCCTTATTTTCTTTCTAGATTCTTTCTCTTCCAAGGCTTTGAACTCACAAAACCTTGAGAAGGTTTGATCCTTCTTCTGCATAAAGTAGATCCAACATCTATGAGAAAAATCATCAATAAAAATAGCATAGTACCTTTGTTTAGTGGTGGAGGCTGTAGAGAATGGTCCACACACATCTGTATGAACTCGCTGCAATATTTTTCCATCTCTACTGTCTCAATCCTAAAAGGAAGTTTTTTCATACTTACCTAAGGTACAACCTTTGCATGTATCCATTTGCTCTATTTTTCCCTTGGGAGGTACAACCTTTGCATGTATCCATTTTCTCTAGTTTTCCCTTGGGAAGTCCGGTAGAAATCTGTTGTATGATCTTCAAGGCCCCATGGTGCAAGTGGCCCAATCTTCTATGCCATAGCTCGCCAACATCTTGTCTCTGCACCAACTTTGCTTTGGAACTCAATGTAGCATAGTCATCTACCTCTAGCTTGTAGAGATTCTTTACTCGAATCCCAATTCTCTCGGTCTGTCCAGTGTCGATATGCCTCATGAATTCTTTTCCTTTACTAAAGACTACATCATAGCCTTTGTCGTCCAGCATAGTGATGAACACAATATTCTTCTTCAGACCCGTCACATACTTTACATCAGTCAGGCTGAGTGGAGCTCCATGTTCCCTCTGAAACACAATTGTACCTTCACCTGAAACATGATATTTTCCATGCCCATCTCAATCCACATCTGGTGGTCCTTCTTCTCCAAGGTACTGAAAATATTCTTGTCGCCGGTCATGTGGAATGAGGCTCCACTCTCCAGGTACAAAACACAGCCCACCATCGATGAAACCATTAATGAAATGAGGGCGAAATCCAATTCAAAATGTAAGGCCAGTGCCTCACCATCTAATCCCTTCGAGGATCCCTTCTTGGATTTCTTCTATCGACAATTTGTAGCATAATGGCCCACCTCATGAAAATGAAAGCATCTCACTTTCGATTTGTTAATGTTCTTCCCACAATGGGAAGAAATCGATTTGGAATGGGACGCCTTCCCTTTCCCTTTCCTAGCCTTATTCACTAAGGCTAGATTTTCTTCATCATATTGCTTTGATGAAGATCCATCTCTAGTGCTTCTTCTTACCTCGTCCTACATCAGATTTGACCAAAGTTGTTCCCAATCTCGTAGTTTCTCTCTTCCATTTACCGATCCTTGGTAGCTATGCTAGCTCTTAGGAAGATTGAGGAGAGTAAGACTGACCATGTCATCATTCGCTGTCATGATCCCTACACTTCCAAGCTCATCCCTGTAGGTGGTGAGCTTGTTCAGATATGTAGAGATCGTGTCTCCCTTTTCACACTTGATTTTCCATGATTGTTGTTGTTCTGATATAGATCCTTCATGTTTTCCACATTGAAAATGATGTCTCCTTCCCATGGAGACTTGAGACTGTGTTGTCTTGAACTCCCTCCAGAAGGATTCTCCTCGCTCTAGCCACACATTTCTTCCATTCTGCCAATTCTTGGACATTAGCAGTTGCTAGCTTGGAGACTTCTTGATCAATGAAGTCCTTCAAAACCTTTTCCTCTAATACCGCTTCCATGCGATCCTTCCAGGCTATATAATTTGAGTTGCCATCAAGGGCATACTCGAGTCTCAAACCGTTGAACACCATTGGTAAAATTTGAGATGTGATAAGAATTTGAATTCTATAATCAGGAACCTTAAACTTCAAACTTCTCCCTTCTTCGTATATTTTCTTCATTTTGATCACCTTTTCTCTGATACCATGTAGCATTTCCCACTATAGATCACCTGATAATGCAATATAATAAAGAAAAATACTTGATCTACTTCTACAAACAAACTTGCAAAAGCTTAATCGATTTTCAACAAGATCAAATAGAACACATATAATGGAGAATGAGAAATCAATCACACATGAACACAAAAGAATACTCTAGGGAAAGCCTCAGCTAAAAAACCCTGATCTTTGTATTATCATACAAGTGGGAATATGTCCGGATTACACAAATCTTTAGCTCACAAGCTATCTGACTCTCAGTACAATCCCTCAATGCTACTCATAAAATGAATAGATACGACATATGCCTCCCTCCAGTTCTCCAAGCCTCCTGTTTCCTTGTGTAGTTTCTCCTAGGTCCTCTGGTTTCCACCTGTGTGAATTGAGCTCTCACACAACTCACCAAAGTCAGAAGTAACTGTGCAATCTCCAAGGAATGAATTTGTTCTGCATGCAAGATATATCCTCATTGGAATATTCCTACAACTGATAGTACATTTTCCCATCATCTAATCTCAACTGGGTCTTTGACTAAACTGACATGCATGAGTTATTTATGAGAGAATATTCAGTTATCTGAAGTGCAATAGTTACATGCATGCATGCATTAACTAACTGAACTCACAATCAACTCAACAAACTATTGGAACTAATTTAATTGGACTTAACTCAGCTAACTAAGATAACTAATTACAACTCAAAGTACAACTCATCCTGATCTCCTTAATCAAGGAATAACTTCCTCAATCAAAGGGTAAATTGTTGCATGTCTTTCACATAGACTTCATGTTTGATTTTATCCAACTAATTAGTTCAGGATGAATTAATTAATTATTTTTCGAACAAGTGCTAAAATCAAATTCGAATTTTAATTCTCAATTTTAGTTCAAGGACTAACTAAAATTGGAATGTATCCTGAAATACTATTTATAGCAGTGCTATTTTTAGCATTTCTTGTTTCTATTTCAACAAAAACCTATAAGTTCCATGCAAATTCACATGTTTATTTTTACCATTGTAAGATCTCATATGGTTATATTTGTGTTTTTTTCCACCTTTTTTATTAATGTTTGTAAGTAAACCCACTCATACTTGGCTAGTTCCCATAGGTTTTTATGTTGATTGGCTCTGACTTCCATTAAAGATTTTTCGGGCCTCTTCTTACAGATTTTTATGTTAAGGTTACCTAGAGTGATGAAAATTTTATTAAAATCACATGCCCATATACTGTTATGTTAAAGAATTTTTCCAATATAAGTGTGTCAGGTGGCTAATTTGTGGTCATATGTTTGATATTGATCTTAATAGTCCATGTGAAGTTGTCATTATCTACACAATATGATTCTCTAAAGGGCATTCCTGAAAACATCCTATGCGACTACTAGAGTGTATGTGAGAGATTTTAAAGTTCCCAATGAATAGGAGGTGATGACTTAAATTTTAGAAGTATAAATGGACACCAGGGAAAGGTGAAATTTACCCTCAGTTTGCAATTTTTTGTCTTTGTTTATTTTCATGGAAGAATATCTGCACACATGAGGTGTGACTTCATGGGAACTGGTGATTCCTAGGAGGTGTTGAACTTATCATCATTATTGTCCTTTAGACTTGCGCCCCATCATCTATATTTGGCATATTTAGTGTTTCTTTTCTATTTTTTTATATCATCATGTTGTTGCCTCTAAACCAAGAAATGAGCACGGACATATAGTGGCCTAGATCCACCTTAGCCCTAGATATATCAAAGTTCCAACTTTTATGTTGTTTCACCTATAAAGTCTTTATAATGACATCTCAAGGTATTTTGATATGTCTTGATGCATAATAGGTATAGGGTCAAGATGGATCTAAATATTTGGAGAGCTCCTTAGTCGAATCTCTTGTGTCACATTATTCATGATATACTAGCCCAAACCTGTCTGACCCTAGGTTGATGTCATGATCCTTTAGGTTTCATATCTAGAGTTCCATTTTTTGATACATTGCCTATTTATGGCCTCCATATATGCATTCTTAAGGTTCATTTTAGACCAGAATTTTGATGCGTTTGGGGTAGTGTCCATATTTAATGCACCGTTATTCAGGAACACAAATAGTTGATGTATCGCCCCAAGTTATAACTACATATAATGCACTTCCTTTATATTTGTTTAATCGTTCAAGACATTTATTTGTTGTGTGGTTATAATCATCATGAATGTTTTGTTTTTAAAATTTCGCCCTCAATTTCTTGTTTAAGAAATCAATAAGTAATTTTTATCATGTGGTTATGTAGTTGCGACCCAACCTGGGGTGATGAACCTAATTCAATTGGGACATTCATGTTTATAAGTTTATTATACTACTCATTATTGGAGCTAAGGTTCCAGATATGTGCCCAATGTCATAGACCATTCGTAAGGCTAGTTACATGAACATATCAAGTGTTTATAGATAGCCTATTAAGTAGAACAATGCATACATTTTGGACTAGTATGACCTTGATTTTGTTACTTATTTCTTCAATATAACACAATATGGACTCACTTCCATAAGAATGTACCCAATAGGTGTAGTATTTCCTATTTCGTAATGATTTGCAGATCGAACAAGTTTATAGAGTGATGTCCAATAGAGCCTACCATTTAATCCTTCACATTTAATATCTTGCCTCGTAATTGGGCATCCATTATGATAGATTGAATTAATATCTTTCAGGTTCGAATTTTATTCCTTCCCTTGCAATTTAATGTCTAGGCTAAAAGTTTGTTGTATCTTAATGCAAAATAATGATATTTTCTTCCTCAAATACAGTAGTGTAAATTAATTTTCTATTTAACTGAAAGGGAGGTAAATTCACCCCTTCTTAATTTGCATCTCCTTCTGAGAAATCAAAGGATAAATATAAATCATTGATATGGTAGAGAGGTATTCATGTTACTGGATAAGACCTACCCTATCTTATTCATTCTTATAGCCATTGTCTCTAAAGTTGCATAGATCTCATCCATTTATGGGTGCAAGCTATCTTCTGCAACTAATACATGCACTCTCTTAATGATGTTAATTCAACCACATCATTACTATTTCTTTTCTCCCATATCTTTCATCATTTTTCTCACTCCTTATACATTATTCCATCTTCAAGTAGAAACATACATGTTTTCCAACACCACAGACAGTGTAACATTTGCTGGTTCCAACCTAAAATGTTGTTCTGCCATATGGTTTCCTAACTCTATATATCCATGGCTTCTGCAGGCACCAAGCATTGCTTCCCATCCAATGGCATTTGGTTCAAATGTCATGTTTTGCATAAATTTATTAGCCTCTTCAAGATGTCCAACATGACCAAGAATGTCTATTATATAAGAATAATGGTCCTTACTTGGTGTAATGCAATGACTTTGACTCATGGATTCGAAATATTATCTACTTTCATCCACTAGTCCTGCATAACTACATGCAGAGACAACAAAAATGAATGTGATGGGGTTGGCTTTATGCCAGCCTTTAGCATTTATTCAAATAGTTGAAGAGCATCACTTCACTTAAGAAAAATATCAGCGAACTTGTTTATGGGCACATTGTAGAGGATGTGTTTCTCACAATTTTGGAGGATGAGGAATTACTCCAAAATATGATAGAAAGTTTGGATCCTCTTTGTGAGCTTTTGGGTCCAACATTTGACAGGTTAAAAATTATTGCTATTGGAAAATCCTATGTGAAATATTGAGTGGTTGGAGAACTTGTGCTAGGCTTTGATAAAATCAAGGAGAATTTTTAAATTTTTGTGTGTTATCCTTACTCTTTCAAGCTTGCATCATTGCAATTTTGGAAATATATATTGTAAAGTGCTAGAAAATGAAATTCAGGTGATTGAGCAAGCAAATTCCACTATAACTATGACCTGACTTACACCATACTGATAGAAATCACACGCACATTGTTGTTAATGTTTATCCCCATTAAAAATTGTTTATGGAATTCTTATATAACTAATCTCATACTTCTTATGGGTGAAGCTCGATGGGGAGAAGTGTGTTCATAGAGTTGTTTGGAACAATTATTTCTTCCCAAGAGAGGCCATTCTAGGAATTATCAATCCTAAAGCTCATAATGGAAGGATACATGGAGTTATAGAGGAAGAGCTTAGCTCTTTGTGCTAAACAGATCATCATATATATAGAGAGAAAATTGGTTGAGAAGATCCTCCTATACAATTGTGTAATTGCAACAACACCATATAGAAAAAGGTGTTAGAGAGGCCTCAATATTTAGGAAGAGATGCTTGTATCAACATCAACTGAGTGTGGACATTGGAATAATTTGTAGTGTAGAATATTTAGAAATATTGAGGAGTTGTCAAGCCATACTTAAGCTGGGAGGGTGATTAATTCATTACATGTATTTGTTTCAATGAGCACACTCTTTGGTGATCATTGATGCTTGTAGGAAATGCTGAAATTTTTTGCATGCACCCTTTGGTTCTTACCATTCATATTGTTAAAAGAAGGATTAAGATAGTTGAGGACTTATATACTTATTTCAACATAGATATTAGAATAGATGTTCCTTGGAAAGAACTTAAAGGCCAATTCAAATAAGCAATGTGGATAAAATTATTTTTACGGAAGGATTATAAGTGGAATCATTACAAACCCTTCTAGAAATATAAGCTTGCTAATTCTTACCAATGGTTGATGGGAAATTTGTATATTGATTTCAAGCTAACAAATCCTATATCCTTAAATATATTCTCTTGACTTGGCATTACAAACTTAAGGTTTTTTGGATCCCCCCATTAAATTCAAAAGAAGCTTGTTTACATGATCTCTAGTTTTTGGGTTTGGACTTAGTTGTTTATCCCATCTTGGTGTCCCCACACTTTATTTATTTTTGTTGCCATGGAATCAATTAAGAATATTATTGGGTATTATACGAGGCTAAAGTTAGTTTTATGTGAAGCCAAATATCTGTATGACCACTTATGTTGGACCAGGTTCATTGAAATTGATCCTTGAAGTTGAAAGTTGATGAGACTTAAGGAAAAGTTCAAATTTGTCCAGGTTAGGTAGGCCCTATTACCTGCCATTTCATTGGGTACTATAAAGGATAACCATGGTGTCCATGTTTAAGGATTAGGTTATTAACAAGTTTGAGGTTCATCGTTCCACAAAGCTCTTGTTTGGAGATTTAGTGTCCTCTGTGAATTACGCATTATTGCATTCATTTACTACACATAGTTGCAATTATTTATTATGAAAATACACCATAATCCCTCATGTGAGTTCTTGGAAAAGGACATTATCTACTCAATTTTTATTGATAATGGTTGACCTTGTAATTTTGATTATATATAAAAAACTTTAGGGATTGAGGAGAGATTTATTATTCTAACGCTTGATCATGGCATGGTTGGACATTGCCTTGTACCATTTTCATTGAAACAGTTGGCTCAAGTAGCACTAGATGCATAGCTTCATCCAATGACATGTGATTATGTTGGATTAAATTGTCTCACACCACCACTTTTATTGAAAGCAATTATTGAAAACTTATGGTTATTTTTCATCCAACGTACCCTAGTCACCCTAGTACTTTGGCCTTTGATAGGTAACATTCTTATTTATTTTCCATCCAGATAATTGGAGACACAATCTCCCTTTGGTTTTTGTAACCTCTCATGTATGACTTTAATATGGAATTTGTAACTTCTCATTTAGGACTTTAGTATGTCATGTACTCGGTTCAATATCCTCACTCTTTCAACACGATTCAAATCCAAATCTAGCTCCCCAAACAACAACACAATCAATGTATTAAAGAAGTAGTTTTAGGACCACCAAAAGCAACCCCACAAGATTTTGGGTAACATATGGCTGCAACTGGGAGACAAGTGTTCCTCTTGGGAGCACTTGAGAACCCAAAAATTTCATCCTTACCACAATATTTCTAAAACAAAAATTGTTGTCTAATGTAGCAACCTCAAGCTCTCAAGGAGGAAGTATCCTTTTCCTATGTTATATTATCATATAGAATAGGGAAATGTTGAAGTGTGCATGCTTGTAGGTTTTAACTTTGTTCGATAATTTTCTAGAAATCTAATTAAAGCACCTTCTCTCACCAAAATTATTTTTAAGTTTGAATTTTCCTAAGCTTCCACATATGTTTTATCCAACAAGCATTACATACCCATTTGATAATAAGTATTCTACATTATCGATATACTTATGGTTGCTTCGTTTTGAGTAATCTAAGAAAATAAGAGATGTCTTCCCATAAAATAGCTTATCTCTTTTTGACTATACGAGTCTTATGTGTGCAATAGTATCTATTTTTCTTCATCTTTGGTTCATTGATACGAAATTCACACACAGATGTAGAGTAGGTTCCTCTTTTGTTTGGAGTAGACTCATGAACTTCAATGGTTATTCTTGACACTATGCAAATAGGAACACCATTTATGCTTCCATTAGTGTCACCGATGGCATGTTTTATTAGCATGGTAGAAAATGTTTCAACAACTAGCTATCCTTACATCATAATTAAAAAAGTATTCTAATAGTCTGAAACAACATTGTAATGTATTTAACAACCAAAGGGTCTACTTTAGCCCTTGATGCTCATTCCCCTTGTAATTTTCAATTTTGGTTCTACTAGAGAATTATGAGCTAGGTTTCATCACATAATTGAAGATCCAAACATCTATCTTCTCAAATTATTCAGAGACACATCTTTGTTGTGTATCTTCATCACCCTTATGGCATGGGGTTGTCCCATTTTCATTTCCTTTATGGTTGAAAGGGCTATCCTATTTTGATATTTACAACATTTTGAATGCTAGGTGAAATATAGAAGGCACCTCTATTTGTACATTTAAAAATTATCCAAATTCATATTCCAAGATACCAGAGATTTTATTATCAAACCCATCATCGATTTCAACATAACCATTTTCTATTTTTGGCGTGAAATAATCACAAAGATCCTCTAAATTGTATGCTTCTTCCTCATCCTCGTTTCTTGTGCATTCTAGTTTTTCTCCTGCCATAGCAATCACTTTATGTTCTTGATATTTGTTGTTGAAATTTCCAAGGCCAGTGTTATGAAACCAACTCACAAAAAGACAGAAAATATAGATGAACGCCTTAGAAATAAGCCTCTTCGAGGGGGAAACGTCCTTTACATTACACAAATGAATAATTGTTAGATGATACAAATGATAAGACCTCCTTTCTATATATAAGAGTCTAAAGGTTCATAATATAATAAGAGCTGACATAACAATAATAATGTAAAGGCACAATAATAACAATAGTGGGCTTCTACGGGGCACAATAATAACAATATGGGGACCACATGGGTACAATAATATAATAAGGGGGTTGTACTAATAACAAGAAGGGGTTACACTAGTAGTAGAGGGGCCTAACATGCTCATCTCATTCAAAAAGTGTTGTCCTCAATGCTTGAGTAGTTCTTGATGCTTCTATATAAAATTCTTGTCCTCCCATGTGGAATCTTCAGCGTGTAATTTCTTCCACTTGATGAGATACTATGAAATTGATCGATTTCGTAGTTGTTGGGTTCTTGTTTCTGTGACTACTCTAGGTTCCAATGTGATTTTTCCTTCCTCTTCATGTTTTGGGAATATTGCTTGAATTGGGATCTTCTGCAACTTTTGAATGAGTGGCCATAATTCTTCATCGTTCTTCCATTCATTCCTTTCTTCATTTATCCAATCTAGTTGGATAATAGAAATAGCATAAAACAATGCTCCCACATCCTCATCCTTTCTTGAAAGTGCATCTGAAACAAAAAATTTATTCCCTTTTCTATAGATGATGTCAAAGTCATAACCCAACATATTTGTGACCCATTTTTTCTATTCTTCTAAAGATAATAGTTGTTCTAAAAGGTACTTAAGACAATCATGATCCATTTTTACCTTGAAGTGTCTTCCCATTCAGTAAGGTCTCCATTTCTGAAGCGCATGTAGTATTGCCAACATTTCCATCTCAAAAACATCTTTCTTGAGATGTAGTAGTAAAAATACCCAATCACCTACATCAAAACATTTACACTACGATGTTGATATACCTATTGTTTCATTCGATTTTTCACCAAAAGTGGCGTTATCCTTTAAAAGTTGGAGAACTTGTTGTTGATGCTCGATTTGAGCTTTCATTGCTTGAGCCTTTTTCTTCTTGATATGTCCTTCTATATTGAGAGTTTGAGAAGTGGTAATTTCTTCCAATGCTTTACAAGATATGGTTGGATTCATTTCTTGATGCTCGATGTGATTTTTCACTTCTTGAACATTTTTATTCTTGATATGTCCCTCTATATTGATAGTTTGAGGAGTGGTAATTCTAGCGAATGCATTACAAGATATGGTTGGATTCATTTCTTCTTTCTTGATGTGATCTTTCACTTCTTGAACCTTTTCCTTCTTGATATGTCCTTCCATCTTGAGAGTTTGAGGAGTGGTAATTCTTGCCAATTCTTTACAAGATATGGTCAGATTCATTTCTTCTTTCTCTGGGGTTGGGTCCTGGCGTATATTATCTTCATTTGATGTTTCTTGATCCTTTTCTTCCTCCTCTTCATACTCTATGTAAAATTTCTTCTCAGCACACTTATGACTTTTAGTGAATTTTCTATCACAATTGTAACAAAGCCCTTTTTCTCTTTTTTCTTCCAATTGTTGCGGTGTAACCCTTGTATGTTATGGAAGGCTAGGAGAAACAACACTTCCATCTTTATAGTTGTGATGGGTAGAATTCCTTGTTGCCATAATTTTGCTTACAATTTCTCTTGCCAACCCGAATGCCTCCTCCAATGAATCAGGTTCCAGAAAACGAACCTCATGTTGAACGTTATCCTTTAAAGTCCCTATGAAGACATCAATCCTTTGCTTCTCTAGAATATAATTTACCATTCTATTCAATTTTTGAAATTCCTGAATGTGCTCTTCCATTGAACTCTTTTGTTTTAGATTTATCAATTGGCTAAAGAAGGAGTTTCTTTTTGTATCCTCATAATGTGTTATCATTACCTCCATGAAAATTGACCATGTAACAAGTGTTTTACAAGAACAAAGCCCTTTATACCATACAAATTGATCTTGTTCTAAATATGAAGATGCAATACATACCTTTTGTAATAGTTTCACCTCATGTAGATCGAAATATTGCTCCATCTGAAGTATCCAATTTACCGGATCCTTGCCATCAAACTTCCTCATATTGCCTTTTCTTGATTTTAAGAGCTCGATCTTAAAATGACTGTAACTCTGTAATTTCAGATCTTCTAGTTCTAAAATCACGTATTGCAGTAGCCCTTTTCGTCCTCTTTCCAATGCCACCAGTCTGATCCAAATCCAAACTGGATTCTCCAAGGAAACATTATGCCAAATATCCCACGGTGACTTGATTATAGACTAGTTCAGTAGAGCGAACTTGTACAACGTGACACGTGTCACTGTTTCGACCTTTGGATCTAAAAAATATAGAAAAGAAACTAAAGTCAATCCTTTTTCTATAACTTCTTACGAAATTTCAATTCGATGCTCAGAAAGAAAGTTATGACGATTTTCCCCAGGTCGCTTGTTTGGAATGTAATTTTGGGGTCTGCAAAAACCCTAAATTCCTCATACTATATCTCTGCAAATATAGCGAGACATGATTTGAAATTTAGAGCCAAGGTTCAGACCAATTTTATCTCAAATGGGCTTTTTTGTAGAAAACTTTGTAGCGAAATAGTTATAGAGAAAATGCCATGATGACCTATTTGGAGCAACGAAACCCTAGATTCCACAGCTTCGATACCAAATGTTATGAAACAAGCTCACAAAAAGATAGAAAAGATAGATGAATGCCTTAGAAATAAGCCTCTTCGAGTGGTCAACCTCCTTTACATTACACAAATGAATAATTCTTGGATGATACAAATGACAAGACCTCCTTTCTATATATAGGAGTCTAAGGGGTCATAATATAATCAGAGTCAACATAAAAATAATAATGTAAGGGCACAATAATAACAACAATGGGCTTCTATGGGGCACAATAATAACAATATGGGGACTACATGGGTACAAGAATATAATAAGGGGGCTTTACTAATAAAAATAATGGGTTACACTAGCCGGAGAAACTTTCTTGGTGAGACGGAAGCGATATGGAGGAGTTAGGGTTTCAGAGATAGTGGGGACTAGATCAGTCTACCCAGGACGCTGCTTGGGGGCCAAGGGCAAACGGAGGAAGCTTGCATCCTCCTGCGACTGACCAAGGGAGAGTATCGCAGAAATTAGTAAAGGAGAGTGAGCAGAAAACAATGGGCGTTGAGAGTTTAATGGCAGCAAGTGCGGGGAGGGGAGAGATCCCCTCCTATAAGAATATGACAGTAGGGGAATCGAGCAAGGATCAAACGTGAAATGGGCCGAGGGAAAACAACAGAGAAACCCTAGTAAAGGGATCTAGCTGGAAGACAGGATTAACTGGAAAATGCCTCCCAAGGGCTTTGAAAAAACCCAGGTTCGTAATCCTGAACAACAGAATAGAAGACTATAGAAGTTACATGAGGGATTATGCCTTAATATGTAAGTTTGTTGTGTTTTTTCCATCAGAGAAAGACCTGTCCAAATGGATACAATGGAGATGGAAACCTAAGGGGCACGTAGAATTAAAACTGGAAGACAAGGGTTTCTTTACAGTAATATTTTCCAACTTAGAGGATAAGGAAAGGATCTTCGAGGGAGTCCCTTATTTCATGAATAACGTTGGATTATTCATTCGACACTGGGAGGACTGCTACAATCCAGACAAGGAGAAAATTCTAGGAGGCCCTATCTGGATCAGACTTTTTGGGCTTCCACTGGAGTTTTGGGCTTCGGAGATCCTAGAAGGGATAGGCAATGCAATAGGATCATTCGTGAAAGTAGCCGAATCCACCAAAAGAGGGAGATATACGTCTTATGCTAGGATATGTGTTTATATGAATATAACAGAACCTCTCCCAGATTTTATTCAACTAGAATATCATGATGAGGTCTAGCAACAACTACTGGATTACGAACATATTCTGTTCCAATGTAGAAGATGTCATGAATATGCCCATCTCTACAGACAATGCCCTTTAAATAGAACAGAGGAACCAACGAACAAGAAAGAAGAGGAGGGAACACCAACAGAGGACTCAGGAGAAGAGGAAGAGGGATTTAAGGAAGTGTAGAACAAAAGGAAATCAAGGAAAAGTATGGCTCAACAACAACCCTCCAAGGAGAATATACTTGTGGAAACGCAAAATAAATTTAAAGTCCTCCAGGAGGAGGAATGAGAGATGGAAAAGGAGTTTAGCAATGAGGAACCAATGGAAATAGTAAAATAAACAGAAAAGAAGGTAATAGGACAAGGGGAAATAGAACAAGGAGAAGCGGAAGAGAAGAAGGAACAAGAAAGTGAACAAACGCAAATGGAAATAGATCGAAACAAAGACAAAGGAGGAGAGGAGGAGCGGATATTGAGGAAACTGTTACAGGAATGGAGGTTTTTAGATGAAAGATTCATCCCCGAGGAACAAAAGCAAATATACAAAGAAGCATTTCAAAAATATAAGGAAAAGGAAACGGTACTTGCAACAAACAAGCTAGAACAGAAAGAAATGCAAGCGGCTCAAAACTCGGGAGTGGGTAGCTCTGGCAAAGGAGGAAAAAAAGAGGTAGATTCTTGATGAGAAAAACAATTCAAGAGGTGGGAGAGATGCTGGTAAATTCAGGAAGAGTCATACCTTTATTAGAGGTATTCCAACAACCCCCAAAACTATTAAAATGATAATTACAAGCTGGAACATTAGAGGTATTAACAGTAGGGGAAAACAGAGATATCTGAGAGATTGATTGAAAAAAGAGAAACCAAGTATTATGATAGTTCAAGAAACAAAGATCAGCATGCAAAAAATGGAAGAAATAATGAGCAGGGGAATACTCAATATGAGGTAATGGGGCAAGATGCGATAGGCAGCGTAGGAAGACTGGCCATCCTATGGAATCCTAAGGAAATCCAATTTGGAAATTGGGTAAGTCTCCCCCAGATCCTCTGAGGCAGTTTTAGATTGATAGGATCCTCGGAGTGGGTAGTCCTCTCAGGAGTTTATGGACCTCACTCACCAATTTAACGTAGAGGATTCCTTCAGAGTATGAAATCAATAAGGAGACTTTATCCAGAGATTCCATGGATTATAGGTGGTGACTTCAATATGATCACGACCTTAGTAGAAAAGAGGGGAGGATTGAGAAGAATAGACCTAGATATGGAAGCATTTAGAGATATGATATCAGAGCAAAGAATGGTGGATATTCAAATAATAAATGGTACACACACACGGAATAACCGCAAGGGTGGCTCAAACAAAATAGCCTCGAGGTTGGATTGATTCTTAGTTTCGGAACAAATCATGAGTAGAAATGTATACATTGAGGCCATGATCCTTCCAGCAATAGGCTCAGATCACTGGTCAATTAAGCTGGAAATCGACCTTAAAAAGAGCCCTAAAAACCGTCCCTTAAGGTTCGAAGCATTCTGGTTTAGGAACCATCAATTTTTTCCAAAAGTAGAAGAATGGTGGACCATGAGCCAACAAAGTGGGCACAGTAAGATGCAAACTTTTCAATTAAAATTGAAAGAACTCAAGGGGAAAATAAAAAACTGGAACAAAGAAGAATTTAGGGATATATTCAGAGAGAAACAATGCTTAGAGCAAAAAATGAGCGAATTGCAATAGGTGATTATATCAGAAGGTAGGAATGAAGAGAGGAGCAGAGAAGAGGGCATAGTAATAGGTCAATTTGAGAAGCGAAGAAAACAAGAGGAAATATTATGGAAGCAAAAGTCTCGTATAAATTGGATCAGAGAAGGAGAGAGATATACAAAATTCTTTCACAAAGCCATGCTCCAACATCGTCAAAGGAATAGGATTTTCTCAATAAAAAATGAGGGAGGTCAGCGCATAACCCAGCATGAACAAATGGAACAAGAGCTGGTAGGACATTTTAAAGATATTCTCACTGAGCCTCAAAGGAATAGATTAGAGGCTATAAAAATAATAAGCAATGAAATACCAAAGATGGTCACCAGAGACCAAAAATTAGCACTTACAAGGGCAGCAACCGTGGAGGAAGTGGAGGAAACAGTGAAAGGTTTGAAAAGGAACAAAGCCCCAGGCCTAGACTGATTCACTGCATAATTTTACCAAGGAAGCTAGCAGTTCCTAGGACAAGACATCCTAGAAGTTGTTGAGGAATCGCGTAGACACCGAAAGGTATGGCTAGGCCTAAACTCAACTCTTTTAACTCTTATTCCTAAAACTGCTCATTCGAAAACAGCTCAGGGTTTTTGCCCAATAGCTCTTTGTAATGTAATATACAAGATCATTGCCACTTTAATGGTCAAAAGGGTAAAACCAATACTCTCCAGTATAATCTCCCTAGAGCAAGCAGGGTTTGTGGAAGGGAGACAAATTTTAGATGGTTTGGTAGTTGCTCAGGAAGTAATTCATACCCTAAATCAAAAAAAGGAACCAGGAATGACGATAAAACTTGATCTCTCAAAGGCCTATGATCGCCTAAACTAGAAATACTTGGAGTAAATATTATAGGCTTATGGGTTTTGTAGTATATGGGTGAATTCGATCCACAACATGATTTCTACACCAAATTTCTCCATCCTTTGGAATGGTACTCCAACCTCGACTTTTAATGCCACAAGAGGACTACGCCAAGGTGACCCATTATCACCATTTCTATTTATAATTGCGGCTGAAGGATTGTGAAGATACTTCAAAAAAGAGTTGAGAGAGAGGAAAATAAAAGGTCTGAGACCGTGGGGAAACAACTTGCCTGTAACTCACCAACAGTTCGTAGATGATATTATGTTATTTTGTAATGTCTCTCTGAGAGAAGTCAAAATGGTAAAAGGGATACTTGAGATATTTATGGAAGCTTCAGGCATTGAAATTAACAAGGAAAAATCAAGCACTTTCATCTTCAACGCACCTGAAATGGTAAAAGACCACTTGAATAGAACCCTGGGGTTCAGATTGGGAGAATTTCCTACAAAATACTTGGGAATGTTGCTAGCTGTAAAGCCTATGAGGATAGCTAATTGGCAACCCACATTAGAGAAACTCAGGAATAGATTATCCAACTGGTCTTTCAGGTCTCTGAATATAGCAGCAAGGCTAGTTCTCCTCAAATCGATTCTCCAATCAATCCCCATTTATCCCCTATCGATTATGGCTATTCCCAAAGGAGTATGTTCCGAAATGAATGAAATATTTAGAAAATTCTTATGGGGAGGGCCAAAGCAACAGAAGAAATGGGCCTTAATATCATGGAACATCCTAACAAAAGCAAAAGAGACAGGGGAGCTTGGTCTTCAAGATCCTCTCACCCTAAACCAAGTCCTAGGAGTGAAACTATGGTGGCACTGGATAAAAGGAGGCAAAGATTTATGGAAAAAAATATGGACTCAAAAATACAACATGCCTACAAATGCTGAAGGAATTATGAGAAAGGAGGAGGTCCCAAAGGGCTCTATGATATGGAAATTGGCAAGCCAGAATAGAGATATCATAAATAAGAATGCTTTTTGGGAGATTAGAAATGGGGAGATAGCTAAATTCTGGGAGGAAGCCTGGAAGCAAAGGGGAAGGATGGTGGAGATTCAGGATGTGTTCAATACGTACAGGGAAGCCAAAGCCAAAGGATTAAATTATGTAAGCGATTACTAGAAGGAAGGAGGAGACAACGAGATTTGGAGAGAATGGAAGGGACCAGAAGAATGGGATAATAACATCAATGAGGATCTAAAAGAAAAGTTAGTAAAAGAGATGGAATCACAAAAAATTAAAAATAGAACAGAGCTGGACATTCTTAGATGGGGAGGATCTTCAATAAGCACCTATACGGTTAAAGAGGCATACCTTCTAAAGTCCAAACGGGAGCAGGAGGAAGAACGACAAGATTGGAAAAAACTATGGCGAAATAGGTGGTGGCCAAAGGTTACCATGTTTTCCTGGCTAGTGGGAAGAGGACACATCCTAACTTGGGATCAAATTAAGAAATGTGGGTCCCTAGGACCACCCAGATGCAGCTTATGTAAACAAGATATTGAAACCTAGGAACATATCTTAAGCTCCTGCCCGTTAGCTCAGCGAGAGTGGGAAGAGACAAGAATCCTTTTCAAAAAGACAAACTAGGATCCTCAGAACATAAAGCAAACCATATTCCAATGGGGGAAAAGGCCAATTTCTAAGCCCAGTAGTGAGGAGAGCTTGGAGTCTAGCAATAGGATTCAACATATGGCTTATCTGGAAAGAGAGAAATAAAAGGGTATTCCAACATAGAATTAGTTCACCGGAGTCGATATGGACAAGAATGCAAAGTCTTATAAGGGAAACAATCCTATCATAAGTTTGGGACTAGTAGGCTTGGAAAACTACTATGGAAGAAAACCGAATTTTAATTAAGTTAAATCTAGGACAAGAAATGGTTTATCCTCAGCAGCAAAAAACTTAGATCATTCAAATTCAAAGCCCAGTAGCATTCACTCGACCATAGGAGGGCTTCATCAAATTAAACTTTGATGGAGCGTCGAAAGGCAACCCAGGGCCAACAGGATACAGAGGGATTGTTAAAATAAAGTAAATAGCTTCCAAATTATTTTCATAATCGGAGTTAGTTCTATCCATCATAATTATACTAGTTTATATATCATTTGTACTATGAAATAGAACTATATCAAAAAAGAAAATATTGTGCAAGCTTAATCATATATTGTGACATCATTGGCCTTCTTTGGTTTATCCTCTTCTCTATACTTTTTAAGCCTTATATTAGCTACTTATTTTGTGGGTTGAGTTACCTTGTTGTCCTAATTCTACACCTGCAGCTATATGGCATCTATAGACATCAAAATCTCTTGTTGTGGTTTGATTCTTTCAACTAGGACCTTACAAATCATTATTTTTATTTGTTAGTACATGTCAACTACTTGCACGTATCTGTTAAACATTGCCTCTTCTATTTCCTATTTATGGAATACAGTTTCATGACCTTATCATCCTATTAAAATATCTACTTTGGCCTCCTATGTATCTTTATCTCCCTCTAATCCATTTGATCATTGTTACCTTGAATTTGGTACAAATTATAATTATCAATTTGTGTAATGCATGCCCAAACATGAAACTGTTCAATGCCATCTGTCCTGACCAATTAATTCCATTTATTAAGGGATTGTGGTCATTCTTCATCTATCCTAAGGTAGTCTAGATGGCACCCCATCTGGTTATAGCTTTATCTTGACTTTGAGATGGTATTTGTCTAAGGTTATTCAAGTGACATAGAGCTTGCCTCATTGAATCATCAATTGTCTATAGATCTGATGCAACAGTTTCTCAATTTTGTCCATGGGACATCTCAGCTTTTGACTTGGAGCTAGAGTTGTAACAACATATCAATGTTTGAATCAATGCTGAGGCTATTAAGTCAAGGAATTGGAGGGTTCTCATTATGGCCTTGGGTGGCCTTAGGTTCACCATTTAGATAACTAGGCTTTTGCTAAACCATCGAGGTAAAGATAATGAAAGGATTTCTAGACACTCCATTTCTTTGTCCTTTCCTGATTGTTTTATAATGGCTCTCTAATAGGAAATTCTAATATGAAGGAGTTTGGGTGATGTGATTAGATGGGAATCTATAGTGAGCCTTAAGCATGAGAGATAAACCAAATCCAAGACTTGTGATGTTGTTGTAATGGGGGAATGAATTTTCCATTCTTTCTTTCTCAGTGAAATGGCTGGTGAAAAATATTCTTTTTTCAGGTGAGGTTCAAAAAGATCCTAGGGATCTCTCTGAAAGTCAAACTTGGCACCTAAACTTGCCTTGAGGATATACATGCTAATTTTATCAAAAGAAGTTGTAGATAGTGTGGTATTTTTCTATCTGAAGCGTTGATTCATAATATCATTGGTGGTTGTTGTCTCTTATACCTCATTTGTGACCCACTTACAATATTTTGTCAACTTGGAGCCCTATGGGCTAGAGTTTCAAAGGATCGCTCTACCCAATAGGCATGTCTTTAAATTAATCTTATTACCTTCATGACATAAGGATTAAAGCATTGAAGATATTTACATTTTTATACTTGAATTATTTGAATGTACTCATGTTTTGTTTGTTCCACCTCACCTTTAAATATACCTATCACCATGTCACCTGTAGAAATATGGACCTTCCTTTTCTAGTCCTCTCCACCCTTTTGGTAGTTACTTTCCAATTCTAGGAGTCCTTTCCCTTATATTTAATATCAATATTTCTTAAGCAATTTTCTAATGACCCAACAAATTATCCTGCTTCAGTTGGATCTCAATAAACTCATATGAGACCATTTTAAATTTCGAGGATGAAGAGTGAAAATGCATTGACTAGAGAAGAAAGTGTAGAAAATATTTCTTTAAACACGAGACAATTAATTACAGATTAAGAGAAGGAAATGGGAGATACAATATGGAAACCATATTGTGATTACATTTGTGTAGCAGGAGGCGCATTACTATTCCTCTGCATTGTAATATCAAAATGAACTTTTACTGTTGGCCAAATATCATCCAACTATTGGCTTGCATCAATAATCCTAAATCCAAATATTCATGGTGTTCTTTTTTATAGGAATGTATGCAAGTGTGTCATTATGTAGTGGGGCTTTTGTCTATGAGAGGGCCAATTTGTTGTGTTTCTTAGATTGCGAGCTTCAAAGTCCTTTTTCCTTGGAATGATCAATTCAATATTCATAGTTGGTGGCACCCATGGGATTTTTTGATACCATGCCTATGGGAAGAGTTCTAGTATGGGGTGAGAAAATATACCCTTAAATGATTTTGTTCAAGCAATTTCAAATTTAGGGCTTAAAACCTTTTACCTGGTTTTAACCAAAAGCTTTATTTTTTTTGTAGGAATCTTTAGAGATGAGTTTGATAGATGTAGATACAACTTGGGCCTACCAATTTTCTTTAGCTATAGGTTGTGATCTCATAGGAATGATATTAATCATATCATTCACCACATGGAAAGTTTTGATAGTTGTTATTCTAATGGTCTTTGTCACTAAATGGATCCAAGTAAGGTTCCTTCTACTTATGTGCATATTATACATTTGAAAATTATACATATTTTAATACTCTATCTCTTTGCTTGTCAATATGAGCACATGTATCAACTAGCTTCCTCAAGAGAGTTAACAAGCATAAATGGTACTACTAAAGAACCGATAATGAACAATGTTGCTAAAACAAAATTAGGTGTAGTGAGAATATACATAGGTGATGGAATATAACTTCCACATAATATTGAAAAAATGATTTCCTTGGGGCATTACATTCTCCATCCTATATTTTTTGATCTCAACGTTCACACAAAGCAGATTGATTCAAATTTTAGAATTATGTTCTACAGTTAACTTTTTCTGCTTGAAATGTGTTGTCCATTTCTTTCATGGTTTCTAGACCTTTGAGTTTATTTTTTCCCATCTCTAGGAAGTTATTAAACAAAAAAAATGATGATACTAAATATTACAACCATTCACTTGTCCAATCCATTTCATACCATACAAGTTGACTCATAATGAATTGGATGAGTCATCAATCCATACTTTTCACACTAAGTGCAGAATGAAGGATCACATATTGGGACACTAGTGGACATGAAATACACACTTAAAATTTTGACTAAGAGGTTGTACTATCTCTTGCCTGGATAATGATTTAGTGAGGGATAATCAATCTCTCCTTGGTGCACTGTTGAGGTCAATGGTTCATCTCATAGTTTTTTTCACATTTCAATGCCTTTGATTGGTAAGTCATTCTCATGATGTTATAGAGTATGCCCAATCTTCATGGTGTTACTTTCGTATGCTTTTTAATCTAAATATTTTAAATCATAATTCATTCTAGTATGAAGATGATAGAAAAGGTTTCAACCCTTATGACATGGCTTATGTTTACATAACTTTTTATAGAAGCAGTCTTCTCATACTTCAACCCAATTCTATTATCCAACATTTATGAAGTATTGGTAAATTGACACACTATGCGATGTGGCTCTGATATTTTATATATGTATTTCACTTTGATTGGTTGATGTTTCATGGAAATTAATGACCAAGCATATTTGGTATGCAGAAAGTAAGCTTTCTGCCTTATTTCAGGAAAATTAGAAACAACCTTCTTGTTATATTGGAAATGCTTTCCAAGCTTTCAAGTTGTAAATCATGGTTCCATATCTTCAACTAAAGTAGAATTACACTTGTTTTTATATTCACTAAAGCTATTATTGAGGTCCTTACAAGACGATAGTCATAAAAATGAGTTTTACTAGATATACAAGGCTAAAAACCCTTGCTGGCATTGTAGCAAGATTTCAACAATTTTCTTTTGAATATTTCCTTTAGCCAATTCTAGTGAGGAACCAAAATTTGAGGCTAAATAATGTTTCCAGGTCATGTTCAATCCATTGCAACTTTTTTCAAGAAACTAAGCTCATTTAAGATAAGTTGCAATGCCAATGTATGCTACAGTCATAACATTGTTTCTTCTAAGCTTAAGCTTGATGTTCCTCCATGTGATAGCTCTAACTTTCTTATGGTTCCTTCTAGTTCATTAATTTCAGAATCTCGTGCATATTTACATGATTCCCTTGAGTCTAGAGATGCATATCATCATGGTAGGCATCATCATTGACCGATAAGATCATTTTTGGGGTTGATATTTCACTTTCTTCTATTGTTGCCCAAATAATCTATTGTGTTGTCTTATCAAGATGTTGTTTTAAAATATGGACAAATATATGTTATAATTTAATCTACCAAAAAGGCCCATGCTTGTATAGAATCAAGGGTGAATGCTTTTAGTGCTTTATGTGATCCAATATTATAGTAACATTTAGTTGTTGGATTGGGCAAGAATAGCCACATTCTTATCATATGAACAAGTCTGGCTCTCCAATGGTTGATTGGGTTTATTGTGAAGCAGGAATGTCAAACCTTTCAATAAAAGAAATATTTCAGGAATATCTCTTTCTTATCAAGGTACTAAGGCTAACAAATAAATGGCCATTATTTCAAGGTTACAGGTGCAACAAGCATGTAAAAGGAGAAAAAATATAATAGCATACATTACAATACTAATCCCGAGTAATGCAAGTTTAAAAGGCTAGTAGTTGACGTTCAAATGAAAAGGTTACCTAAAATCCCTAGGCCAAACCATGTAGGAAAAATAATTAAGGATGCTTTCGACTTACTTGAGATGGAGAATAATGAAAGATATAGGTCTATTAACGAGAGTTTGGCATGACTGGGAAATGTAATTCTTGGAATTTCCAACAGGAACTTCATAAAAAAAAATAATGATAAATAGGAATGTAATAACTTGGTCGTAGTTATGGAGTCTAGGGTTTACTACAATGTGTCAATTTTTCTAATCACATAAATGATTGATATTTAGAATTTTAATTGGGACTCTTCGAAAGAAGCAATTTTGATTTCGAATATATAGTAAGATTTGGAGATGCTAAAAGTATTTAAAATGTTTGATAAAAGCATAGAGCATCCTACTGCTCCAAATTTGGATTAAATGTAGAATACATGCTTGAACTAAATGAAAAAATGGTTATGCCTCCAAAATTCTCATTTAATCTGATATGATTTCTTTCAGTCACTCATAAAGAAGACAACAAATTGGGCTTTCTTGGAAATTACAAGAGTGTTAGTCTCAAGCTTAAGCCTATATTTTTCAGGTGGAGTAATGTCGAATTCACAAAGTTGGAGAGATTCTAGACTAGAAGAGTAGGAAAACTAACTATTTGAGCTTATAAAGCCTCTAAATTCAACAAAATAAAGATGTTTCAAATGGAAAAATATTGCTATGGAAATTGTCTTCAAGGTGGATTGAATCATATCACATGAGGGTGGATGTCATGTTTGAAGCCTATGGGGTTTTTCTGGCTAACCATCCATTTATACCATTAATTATAGGGATTATATTCCTTTGTGGCTTATCTGTAGGGATGGTAAGAAAGCAGGATTTAACAGGCTTGGAGACACTATGGGTGGAGCATAATTCCCTATTCTTGGAGGAGATACAACCTTTTGTTGAGGGATTTTATCCCCTAGGGCTTTTGGGTGGAACCCTAGCAGACTGAAAGTTGTCTAAACAAAGAAACATGCACACACACAACCATTATGCTAGCAGAAGCTAATTCCAAGGTAAGAAGGACGTACCTCAGGTCCTACATTCGAGTATTTCCTTAAGGGTCCAAACCCTTCTTCACGTCCCTTTCACTCCTTTGCCCTGCAAAACCAACAATTCCAAAGAATACAACAGTATATGGACACAGATTTATACAAAAATCATCTTTATGTTATAAAAGAAAGGAGTTAGTTATAAACTTTTAGACATCCATTCATACATGAAATTCAAACATGAACATCATTAACATAAAGAAGAAGCATATCGGGAATCAAGACGTGTTTCTTTATTAGACAAATAGAAAGTACAAAAAAGAGTAATATCACCTGAGCAACCTCTGCAGGCTCAAAGCTCAGCCTCCTTCTGGATCCGTCCTGCCTCAAGCCTCTAGCATATCTCCTTCCAAAACTCACTCCAAGATGCCATAACTAAGGGATGAACATCAAATCACAAGGAAACAAGGGTTTCCTGTACAAATGGGGGAAGTGCAGAAGGCACAAGGGTCTTCAGACCTGATCAGGGGGAAATATCAGTATAATAACCTTTCTCTCTCTTCTCTCCTCCCTTAGGCCTTCCCTTTGGTGTCTTTTTATACCAATTCCAAAGTAGTTTTTTAGTTAGGAATTGGTTGGGAACAGTTGAGACCACAGGCACTAACAGGTGATCAACAGGTAAAGGCCACGATCTCTGTCCGAAAATAAGGAGTTTTATATTTTTTAAAGTGTTTTAATACATATACGCGGGTTGCGTATATATGAACTGCGTATACACGCGTTTAACTCAGGGCAATGTCGCGTACAGGGAATAAAACACTGTTTTTTAGATTTTGGATCAGGTCTTGAAGGAAGGGTTGCCCTAGGCCATGAGTGCATCATCACAAACCATAATAGTGAGATTTGGAGCTATAACACCCATGCACCACCAATGCTGATCAACATGACCTCTCTTTTTTAGGGTCGCGCTGATCATGTCTATCCAGAAAGATCAACGCTCCATCACACAAAAGGAATTGTACTAGTGTACCTCTCCTTGATCAATCCTTTGTCGCCTCCAACAACAACCTCACCTACACTCAGTAGCAAAGGAGGCTTACTCACTCTCCAATATTAGCCTCAAGGGCTCAGCTCACCACATACCCAACTCACAAAGAGATCCTTGTGTATCCTCTGATACCATGATAAAAAATGGAAAGACAAATTAGAATGAAACTTACAAACTGAAACTAGCAGCTCATAGGTGAGCAAGCTACACCTGGAGACTACCTAAGAAGTACTTCTCTATTCCTTTGATCATAAAATGAGAAATAAATAAGTTTACATTCAGTTTCGGGAGATCAAAACTATCTCCTAGAAAATAGGAACTAAGTCTAAACTAAGACACACATACAACTGTGAAACAAACTTTCTCCATTAATTTTAACTAGAAATGCTAAGAAAAAAATTAATTTTGTTTATTAGTTAGAGTACAATTTCCTTTATATATTACTTTTATAATTCATTAATAATATATATATTATATAAATTTAGTATATCATATATAAATTATAATATATATATATATATATATATATAATCTAATTTTATTTATGTAAATTTTAATTTTTATTTTAGCAATTTGAAATGTATCATGTAACAAGTGTTTTGATGCTTCCTAGAATGAAGATTTTCATATTTTAAATTCATGTTGGAGACAAAATACAAGTGGTTTGATGCTTCCTAGAATGTAATTTTCCATAGTTTGAATTCATGTTGGAGACAACATTTCTTGAACACTGTGTCTTGTCTAGGGAAAGATTTAAGAATTTGAGTTTATCTTAGAAATTAGAAACCTTGGTGAATCATGCTAGTGCCTAATACACAAATTCTAAAATGTTTGATGATAGTATTATAGAAATATTTAGATTTCTAATTATTTTGTATTTGTCTACATAAATTTTGGCTATTTTGAAGGTAAAATAATTTTATACTATAAAATTTGGATGAATCAGTTTTAGAAAAACTGGAAATTGGAGAATTTTTTTTTGGAATAAAGTGTCGAAAATTAGCCATTTACAAATATTAGCCCCTAAAATTTTCCCTGGGACTCTTGTCCTATAATTTGGGTGAATAGTTGACCCATCTTTAAGGACCATAAGCTTGAAAATTCTTCAAAGTTTATGGCCCGTAAGATGGGTAAGATTGGGTTCAACTAAAAATGACTAAATATTTTAAGGCATTATTAAAATGATTTAATTCGATTATTTTCAATTAAATAACTATACTTATAATTAAGTACTCGCATTAAGTAATTAAAATTAAATTTGATTTTGTTGGGTTTAACAATTATATAAATTGAATAACAAAAAAAATGGGTAAAAACTAAGTATGTAATTTAATCTCTATTTAACCCTCTAAGGTGTGCCCCTACCTAGTAAGGCTACATGGAATATTATATTTTCTTATTTGTTATACTTACGCCTTTAAAAAGTGGTCTTGTTAATGTCATATAGTTTCTATTTTTAGTTTATAACTTAACACTGCCTATATATAATACTCACATAAATTATCATATATATACTAAATATATTATTATAATAAATTATCATATTTATAAATTATCCGTTTAAAAATTTTAAGGAGGAAATTCGAATTTTTATGATTTTTTTCACACTTACTTTTATAACGTTAAAGATACATCTAAATATAAAATAATTTTAATTATGTAAAATATATTCCTATTGAGTTTAAAATATATGAGTCTTAGAATAGAGAAATCCGAGACTATGAAAACCACTTTGAATATGCAAAGCTGTATAGAGATTTACACATATAGATGAATCATAGGTATATTTAGTTGGAGCCTACGTGGTAAAGGAAGCGACATTGAGTTGTTCTCCTCTATTCATGTGAGCTAAATGTGTCCGACCAATTTTGGTTAAAGGCTTCGCTAAAACGCAGTTTGGTGTTTTTTTTTTCAATTTATTTATTGATATGGTGCATCATTAAATATTACAATGGCAACCTTTTTCTCTATCCCATCGTGATCAAGAGGCATGATTAGTAGTTTCTGAAATTTGGAGCTTTTTACACCAGATATATTTATGTAATCTTGCCCACTACTACACGTAGGGGAGTTTTAAGACAATATTTAAGACAATTTTCGAGTCAATTTTCTTAACTTGAGACAAAAAGAAACTTTTGTATTGTCTTAAATATTGTCTTTAATTGGGTGTCTCAAAATTATTGTCTTACAAAATTATCTTTATAAAGACAATATAAAATACATTGTTATTGTCTCTATAAAGACACATGGATTATTTTCTGTTAAGAGACAATTTCATTTGTCTCTCTAGAGACAATTGCATATGTCTCTTTAGAGACACTTTCATTTTTGTCTCTTTAGAGACAATTACCACTACAACAGAGAGACAAAAAAAAAATTGTGCATTGTCTTAAATATTGTCTTTAAGCGAGCGCCTCAAATTAATGTCTCTATAAAGACAATATATAACAAAACTGTTATTGTATCTTCGGAGACAATTTCATTTTTATCTTTCTCGAGACAATTTCATTTTTGTCTCTCCAGAGACAATAGTTTGGATTAAAGACATATTGCCTTTAAAGCGAAAATTTGTCTTTTGTCTCTTTAAAGACAATATAAAACAATGAATCCAGAAAAATATTTGACCATTGATATCAATCAATATAAAATGTATTTAATTAAAAATAAACTACAATATCATTGATTAATTCATAATAGGGCATAGTGGAAATGAACCACCAACATTCTACTTATAAACATGTGCTCTTCTATTGAGCTAGCACCTTTTAAAAAATTATGTAATCATGTTGGCAAGTTGGAGGATATGGCACAAATACAAGAGCTCATGATGAGCTTCAGGAGGGTTTCTAAGATGAAATGGATATGACGAAGGTGGTTGAAATTTGACATTGACTAGCCCAAAATATATAAACATCTTAAACTCAGGAGAATTAAACAGGATTGTGGAATTTGTCCATGAAAGTTATCTTCACAACGTTCAAAAGAAGAGTTAACTAAAATATAATTTCTAGAAATTTCTTAAACGGGAAAAAAATTACCTATTCTATCATTTAGATATAAACATTTTAGATTAATCACACTATTAGGATTTGGTCGATATTTTAAACTAAGTAATGTGGTTCATCCTCAGGACAAGGTGAGAAATCAATCTATTTATAGGAATAAGTAGCATGGATGCATCATTTCCCAAAGTTAGCCATTGGTAAATTAGTTAATAAGGTAAGTAAAATATTATTTAAAAATTAGTGGAGAGGAGTTATCTAATAAAATATTATATATTTAGCTAAAAGCTATTTGTTATGGAATAATTAAATATAAAATATTGTATTTTAGTATTATCGATGTTTATAATAATATTGATTATGTTTAACAATATTATTTTTTTATGGGTTGACCTTAATTCCCAATTACAATAAAAATATATTGTATTTGAAAACATGACTTATTGGAATAATTCAATTCAAGAATATTTTAAGTTTTAGTATTTTTAATAATTATCTTATTAATATTAGATTAAGTTTTATAATATGATTTGTTAATTAAGTAGTATCATTTATATAATCAACGGTTTGCTCATCTAAGTATTTTAGAATGTTGTTGAATTATATAAACCAAGTTATAGGTTAAGAATTGTTACTAGAAATATATTAATAAAATAAAAAAGGAGGTTACGTCATGTTATATTACTAGGTGTATAGATATTTTAGTTGTATTAAAAAAATTAATAATATTGCAAATAATAAATGGAAGAGGAGGATCCAACATTTATATAAATTCAGAACGATGAAAGGAGATAAAATAATAACCAAAATCTAAATGGTTACAAAAAGCATAATTAAAAAGAGGGGGGGGGGGGAGGGGGTTGCTAAAAATAATTACTATGATAAACACATGAAATTAAAGAATATTAATAATGATAATAGGGGATAAATGATGAAACAAGATGAAAGTTAGTTGGCCTCTACCTCACCTTGACTTTCTTCAGTTTCCAAGGTGAGTTCTATGAGAAAACGTGTGGTGTTGTGATGGGTTCCCCTCTTTCCCCTATCGTCGCTAACTTGTTTATGGAATATTTTGAGACCAAGGCCTTAGGAAAAAATTAATCTCACCCTAAAAAATGGAAGAGGTTTGTTGATAATTATTGTGTCATTTGGCCTCATGGTTGTGAAAAGCTTGATCTGTTTCTTAACCACCTTAATTCTCAATCAGACTCCATCAAGTTCACGATGGAAAATGAGGTGATTGGACACATTCCCTTTCTTGACATTATCCTTTCTAGGGTGGATGATGGTTCCATCTGTCACCAACTTTTTAAAAGAAAACTCACATGAAACAGTATCTCCATGCTAGTTCTTATCATTTCCCGGCTCATAAATTTGGGGTTCTCAGCACTCTTTCTACTAGTTCTCTAAGAATCTCTAATGATAGCCACCTTGAACAGTAGAAATCTCATCTTCTTGAGGTTTTTAAAAATAATGGGTATAGAACATCTCAAAGCCTCAAGGCCTTTCTCAAGGCCTACAAAACGCTAATAGTTAAACTTGCTCATGTTGATCCTATCTCTATGTTTCATCTCCTACATATCCAAGGAACCACATATAGGATTGCTCATATCCTTAGGAAGATTAATGTCTCTTATTTATTCAAGCCTTTCAATAGCATTAAAAATTCTCTTAGATATGTTAAACACCCTATTGAGGCTAAGGATACGAAGGGGGTCTACCTTGTTCCATGCTCTCGTGGTATTCCCTATATTGGAGAAATAGGTAGGTATATTAAACAAATAATCATTGAGCATGCTATTGACATTACACACAATCTCTCCACGCATTAGCCCTAGCCAACCATGTAGAGAAATAGAAACACCATGTTTGCATTGAAGGATCCAAGGTAATTTTTAGGGTTGATCACTTCCACTGCAGGAAAATTAGGGAAGAGATTGAGATTCAAAGTCATGCCAAAAATATTAATAGGGACGATGGTTGGAAATTTAGTAAGAGCTTGATTCTGACACTCTCTTCATGATTTTTCCTTCCTTTCTCCTTTCATCTCTTTGAATTTATATAAATGTTGGATCCTCCTCTTCCATTTATTATTTTAAATATTATTAAGTTTGTTAATACAAATAAAATATGTATACACCTAATAATATAGCATGATGTAACTTTTTATTTTATTTTATTAATAATTTTCCTAGTTATACAATTCCTTAACCTATTCAACTCTGATTTAATATAATTCACATTACTTTATTTCTTTTAAAAGGAAATGAGCTAATATCTAAACAAAATCTGTTATGATTATATAGAATTGATATAATTAGTAAAATATCATCGTTATAAAGTGAGATGATAATAATTAATAAATTAATTATTAAAAAGGACTAAATAAAATGATTTTGAATTGAAGTTATTCCCGAAGCAACTAGTTTTTCGAACAAATATGTGTTTTATTTATGGGAATAAGTTAACACATTAAAAAAATTAATATTATTAATAAATAATTACATTTATAAATCAATAATATTAAAATCATAAATAAGTTTTATAATTAATTATTCCATAATAAGCTTGTTTTTAATTAAAGATATGATATTTTATTAGATAACTCATTTCCACTAATTCTTAAATAATATTTGACTTACCTTATTAACTAATTTACCAACGACAAATTTTCAATGGTTAACTCTCGGCAATGATGCATCCCTGTTATTTATTCTTACAGATCGATTGATTTCTCACCTTGTCCTGAGGATGAACCACATTAGTTGGTTTGAAACGTCGACCAAATCCTAACAATGTGCTTAATATGAAAGACTTATATCTACATTATGGATCAAAAAGGTCTTAGATATAACAATAATATTCTATAATTATTGTCGATTTGGATGAATGTGCAAAATTCAGAACAATTAACTTTCTTTCTAAACAAGCATCAGACCACTAAATGTATGATTTATTTGAAGTGTTAATTTTTTTGTCCCAAAAATTAGAGGAACACATTTACAGTTAATTGATACAGTAACAAAGGGTGGTAATAAGGGAGGAATCCCCGTACAAGAATAAAAATAAATTTTTGCAAACATAAAAGTCACCTATTCCTGAGTAAAGCAAGGAAATTTAATAAATCAAACCTATGCTAGTAGACAGTTGATGTATTAATGATAAAAGAAAGTTTACGTTATATTTTGTGGCGTGGAAAATGTGTATATTTATTTTCAAATTTAGAAAATTGATGTAATGGGATTGTTTGCACAATATTGATGCCAAACTTTCGAGAAGAAATATATTTTCACAAAAAATCCTTTTACTTTTAATCAGCCACAAAGAGTGGGAGAATGCAGAAGGAAAGCATTATGGCACCATTTCTTATATAAAGAAAAATTGAGAAACTGTTTTTCATGTAAGTGTAGAATAACTAGTAAATAGTAAATACTTATAATCATGTAAAATAAAATATATG
>APFE031093673.1:0-19395 GCA_000404065.3 Pinus taeda | reverse complement strand
TTTATGTTCTTCTATGTCTCTGGTTTTCCACCAGAGCCTTAAATTCTATAAACCTGTCAAAGACTTCAGATTTCTTCTTAAGGAAATATATCCATGTATTCCTTGATAAGTCATTTATAAATGATACATAATACACAAACTTACCTAGTGATGGAACCTTCATAGGTCAAAACACATCACTATGAACAAGCTCTAATATCTGTTTCGCCCTCTTACAACCAGAGGGGAAACTCAGCCGATTCTGCTTCCCATATACACAATTTTCACAGAAATCAAAATCAAGAGAGGTATTAGTCATACCTTCTACCATACCTTTACCATGAAGTATTTGAAGGCGCTTCTCTCCAATATGTCCAAGCCTTTGATGCCACAACATGGTCTTCTCTACAGAGACCACTAGATTTTCTGCTCCACTTTCAGGAACCATAGAATTATTGCACCCGTCAATAATAGTGCTACCTTGTAGCTTGTGCAGAGTTCCAATCAGAACTTCCCACATCAATACTAGCGCTCCCTGAACCATTTTGCAGGTATCCTTCTCGAACACTATTTTTACACCTGCATCATCCAGCTTGCTTACAGAAATCAAATTTCTGGCTAATGCAGGAATATTCTGAACACTCGAAAGTGTTATAACCCTTCCACCTTGAACCTTCAACTTTACTTTTATGCGACCAATGATTCTAGCCTTCCTATCATCCCCTAAGAAGAAATCACCACCATCGTATTTCTCATACTCACAGAACCACTCTCTATGGGGAGTGAAGTGAAAGGATGCACCTGAGTCAATCAACCATGCCTCATGATCTACATGTGTATTTGAAGAAGCCAAGTACACATCCCCACCTTCATCTGAGGTGGTTTTCACCATTGCAGAAGGAACATCATCAAATCCGTTTCATTTGTCACGAGTTTTAGATTTGCAGTCCCTTTTGTAGTGCCCTTCCTTTCCGCATTTCTAACACACCACCTTTACAGGTTTTCCTAGAGATTTAGATCTCCCTCTAGATTTAGATCTCCCACTCGATGACTTATTTTTGTTTCTATTCTGGGACCATCCTCGTACAGACAAGGCATCACCATTCTGGCTCTCCATATTTTTCGATCTCATCTCTTCCGTCAGCAAGGATGAGACTATTTCATCAAACTGCAAGGCAGTTGCATTGCTACCTATTGCAATAACCAAACTATCCCACGAATCTAGTAGAGAACACAATAAACTAGTGCACTTATCTTCATCTAAAATTTTGATATAAATAGACGATAACTGACTTAGCATAGTATTAAACGCATTTATATGCTCTGTCATCGAGTCTCCAACTTTCATCCTCAGGTTATACAACTTTTTTCGTCGGAACGGTTTATTCACCAGAGACTTAGATTGGTACAAAGTCCCTAACATGTCCCACAAATCCTTCACTGTAGCTTCCCCTAATACATTTAGCAATACTGAATTTGAGACACACAATCATATTGTGCTATTTGCCTTCCGATCCAACTTCTTCCATTCTTCATCAGACACTCCCGTTGGTTAGTACCTGGACCTATCGTGATCCACTTATCTTTATCCACCAATAGATCTTCCATCTTAAATTTACACAACTAAATAATCTAAACATTAAATTTCTTGATCTCTATCTTTCCACTGCTCACCATTTTCTTTCACCACTAAAATCAATCTCGCAGATCTTCCATTGAACAAGGTCTACCATAGTTCCGAGCGAAACCCCTCAGCAGCAAAGGCTTCCCCTTGAAGCCAAAGCAACTCTGATACTAAATATAGGTTTTAACCCCATACATAAATTACTTGCATACAAATTCTAAAACACAAAAAATAAACAATGCGAGAGCATACCACATAAAACACATATACACAGAGATTTTCCCCTGGATCCAAAAACTGGGACTAACAGCTCGATTTTTCATTATATTCCTTTCAATGTTATAATACATATTTATACATGCCGAAGCATCCAATACCATGGACTGAAAACCATCACATCCATAAGCATGGACCGAAAAATCATGCACAAAACCATAGGTAGGTCCGCGCATCCTAAAATAGGGTCCAAAACAAAAATTTTCCAAGGTTGTACCCCAGACCCCCTATGACTCCCCCAGCTACGCAATCGGTGCAACGAAGGGGGGCTCCACTCCCCTTCTAACCCCCTGGTTAACTGCGTGGGCTAGTCGTGGAAAGAATATAACAAAACCCAACATACAAGTAGATAAGTACCACAATCATTAGATGTTTTGATGAAAACATTGTTAATGCCAATGACTTGATCACATTTAAGATTAAGCATATGGAACTTTTCATGGGTAAATAATCCAGCTGAATTAGTAGGAGGGATTCATTGAACATTTGTAACATGTTCCTCCTGACCTATGAAATATTGACAATTAAAAAAATCATGAACAATGGATTCGATATTTTTATCTTCTAATTGGGACACCACACCATCCTGTATCTAATTGTAGTTAAAGCCAACATGTTAAATATCTAAGGGATTGAAAGAATCTGCTAGCATAAAATGCTCATCAAACACATATGAGTACAATGAATTGTGTGTCAAAGGTGAGGAAAGATGAAAATAATTAGGAGTAGAAACATAAGTTACAATTGAATCTTATTCACAATTCAAATTTTGCACACTCATTTAAGCTTTCAACAACAATTCATCATCATGCATGTTATTCTCTGTAGGATCATTTGAAAATCCGCTTTCACCCACAACAATGCCTTAGTGATAGAAGGGGAGTGTGTGTAAGGGAATATCATGACGAGGATGAATATTGATTGAATCAACATAAATTTCGTCAGAATAATGGTCAAAGAATGACATACTAATGTAATTTTCTTATTGGTATTTTTCTTCTTCAATAAGGTATATTAAATCTTCAAAAGTATGATTGTTTGATTCTTCTAGTTTTGCATCTAGAGATGTATGGATAAGAGGAATTTAGGGAGAATCTTGATTTGAAATATTATCCCAATCCAAAATTGGAATTTGCAAACAATTAGATCAAAGCCTTGCAAATCTAAGTCTTCTTGAGGAAGAAAATAATCATCTAATATACTTGGTCACTCATCACTACTTATATCAGCAGAAACATGAATGCCATGATTATGGTTGTCTAAGGTTTCAACTTGAGTAAGGATTTTTAGATCATTTGGCTAGTTATGAGGATCAAAAGATGATTGATCATCATTTTTACATGGAGGAATCTGAAAGAGGGAAGTAATATGGAAAGTGTCTTCAACCTTTTGCTCCTCTACCTGTGAGATATAGCCACCTTGTACTTGATCACCATGTGAACCAAAAAACTAAGAATCAAAATTATTTGGAGCAATTACTGGTGGAGAAGATTGATTAAGAGAATCGAGATATAAAGGGACATGAGTTGCAAATGATAGAGGATGAAAGGTATCCCTTGAAGAAAAACTATTTTCCTTTGAATCGGATTCAAGATTAAGATAATACATGTTAGTGTTATCTTGAAGAATCAAGGGATCAACCTTCACATTAGATTCAATGGAATGATGTGAAACATTAAATGTTCTTTTAATAAAGATTGGTTCATGGAAAGAAGATGAATGTAGGAGAAATAGATCAACACTTTGGTTTTCATATTTCACAACTCTAACCTTGGCATGAGGAACCATTTTTTTCGGTAATTAGAAACTAGGAACTGGAATAAAAATAGTAATAGATTCCTCCTCTAAGAATGGAGGTTCCTCATGATTAAGAAAAGTTGGAAGAGAAAAATCAATAGGAGAATCTGATTCAAAGTGTTTCACCGAGATTGGAACCAAACACTGAAAATTCTCACTCATGAAATCCCAATTGACATCTTCTTTGGAAAATTCATAGAAAAGGTGAAGAAACCAATCAAATAAATACTTTAATGTTCCATTGGATTTCATTCTAATTTGATTAATCCTTTTACATACATATTTATAATAATACATATTAGAATCTTCACGAAACTTCTTAACAAGTTCCTCAAATCAATGAATAGAAGTAGTTGGTAATGTGTGAAACCAATGCTTGACAAAAAATTCAAGTGTGAGTTGAACAATCTAGCGATGACATCCTTACAATTTATTCCAGTAGAAAGACAAAAATGAAAAAAATGAATCATATGTCCAAGCATTGTTAGTTCACCCTTCCCATTGAATTTAAATTGAGACAAGCCATGAATAATTTCCGCGGGGATTGTAAGATCAATTTATTTGGAAAAACATAATAGGATTAAGATTTGGGAATGAGCCATTTCAAGTTGAAGATTTAAAACAGACTCATTGGGCTCAGCTTGTCATATGGCCCTCCTTCTAGCACCAATTGTTGATGGTGCTAGACATCCTCCAACATAAGGGCTCTCGTTGGTATGAAGTCCCAACTAGACCTCACAACATTTCAACTAGGATCCCCTTCCAGATAATAGGCCCAGTCACTATAAGTTAAAGGTTTCCCTTGGTTGCAATAAACAACATAAGGGAGTATGCACATAAACTTTGAAACAAGCAAGTAAGTTGACACTGTGAAGCATACAATTGCAATGTATATAATTTACTTTCATGGATGGTAAGGGAGAATGTAAGATTTTCGAATAAAACTAATAGTACTATCCTAATAAAGACACACATGAGCATAGACGAAATTTTTAATTAACCTAAAAAATTGTTCACAAGGTAACAATGATCATAAAAGTAAGTAAAAACACACATTCAACAGGATGCATACCAAAATCAATGAAATAGTACATTTTATTTAGTTCATAGGAACACAAACATATACCGCAAATGAAAATAATAGTCTTACAAATTCCATAAAGTGTGCTTGAAAGTTTGGTTGTTATGAGAGCTTCAAATATTAAGTGCAAGTTTCAAGATACACAATTAGAACAATTCAACACTAGCCCAACAGTGGAACATTAAGTCACCACTTTCTCCTCCAAAGAATGATCTTCTCTCCTATGCCAACCTAGAGAAGCCAAGGTGAAAAGTCCTTTTCAAGAGAGATGAGGGTTTCTTTATAACAAATGAGGTGACTATTCAACTCCCATATGACTATTCACCTCCCATATGACTCTTCACCTCCCTCATGATTCTCGAGATCCCATATGAATTTTGAGCTTCTATGTGATCTTCGAGCTCCTAAATGACTCTAGGACTTTCTAGTGACTTTCCACATTCCTTTTGTGACCCTTGGGATTCCAAACATTATACATTTTTCTCTTTTTTGGAGATACAAAATTACATTCCAAAAATTGTGGCAAAATACATGGACAACATAATACCTTTGTGATGACACTTTGAGAAGCCATGAGTTGGCAACTATGACATTAGGCTACATTATAATGTATTATGTTCCAAGTTCTCCTCTTTGTTGCTCTGTCTTCAATCCTTAATGATAGATCTAGATTTTACTTCATCTTCACCCTCTAAAGGGTCACGATAAGTATTAGAACCTTCTAAGTCAAGATGAGTTGCCATCTCTACATCTGGGTTCCAGATTCCTTTACTCCTACATGATAGCACCTTTGTGTCTCATCTCCAAAACTGTCCTTCTCATCACCTCTTCTTGATGACCTCCTTAAGAATCATCCTACCATGATAGGTTGATCACACCTACAAATGGCATTCATGCATGACAAGACAACATCAGTCCTGAAATCACCTATCCTATCTTATACAAATTATATCTATGGTAGGATAATGTGCATGGTTAGGAGGCAGGGAGCGAGGGCCTGGAAACTCTGATTGCATAGTGCGCAATAAGAAGGGAGAGGCAAGAAATGATTTGTGCATTGGGAAAGTACGAGAGGCAAGGATATCAATCCTAGGTGTTGTAACTTTGTAGTGCAAAGTGGATGAGCACGAAGCTATATGAATTGTGTAGTTTACTTTTGCATGGGTCTAGAGATGACCCACTATCTGCTGAGACTGCACAATTCACAATACAAGGCAGGATTGATCAAGGACTATTCAGTGCGAAAGTTTAGGAGACAAGAATGAAAATATTGAACACTATGATTGTGCAATGCACAATGATTGATGACGAGGATCTACCTATTACGTGAGGGTTGCAAGGGCTTAAGAATGACCTTACTTTCCACTATGACAATGCAATGTGCAATGAAGACAAGAATGATCAAGGATTGTGCAATGGGTAAGTGTAAGTAGCAAGGTTGACGGTCTGAGTTATAAATTTTTTCAATGTGCAGTTGAAGGAGGTTGTCCTCTAAGATTACAAAATGCACAATTACAAGAGATAAGTACTTCATCATTGTGGCTTATAAATGCACAGCGTTCTCATCACCTAGCTAGAAGTTGAATGTGCTCATGAGTTGCGCAGGATGTGAGGATACGGAAGAACTCCAAAATTGACTATGTGCGAGATCAATGAGAAAAGAGAATAAAATCATGTGATAGGTCTTGAACATGATCACACACATATATACGCCAATGTATACAGCAAGAAGATACACAGTACCAAAAACCAGCATGCATATAGCAAGACGATAATAGAGTGACACTTATCTCCAAGTGTGACACTTAATATGTACCTTTACAAGACAAGTGTCGACTACAACTAAAAGGTGCACTATGGCATAATAATGTGTTCAACACATGTTCTACTGATAAATAGCATCAACTAGTACAAGAGAGTGCCTTGGCGCTGCCTCTAGATGGTTTTCCATGGTTCTCCTATGATATATCAAAACAAGCAAAAGCGACACTTGCAAGATTAAAAGCGACACATGCAAACACAAGCAAAACACAGGTGACACATGAAGGAATTAAAACTAGAAAAAATGACAATTGCAAAAGATAGAGCAAGTAAAAATGACACATGTAAGAGAAAAAGGAAGCAAAAGTGACACTTGCAAAAGAAAAATTACAGTTGGGAAACTCACCTAGAAGATGGGGCATTTACAACCATGAGTGAGAGAATTCTCCTTATATTCCAAGAGTGCACAGAGCTCAAAAGAAAAATATGAGGATGAAGATGAGCTCTAGACTAGACTCTTTATACAGGGAAAGAAACCATGCAATTAGGGTTAAGATTGGTGAGTGAGCTTAGTGCATGTCGGAAAACTAGGAGCCAAGAGTGAATTGACTGACTTGAAGAAGTACAATCTCGCTGTCAAGAAAGTTTGCACAATCTCTACCTACAAAGGATGCCCTTACATTGTCGTTGTCCCTAAGGATTGCATAATCTCTATCTCTAGAGACTACATAAGCATTGCCCACAAGGACTGCAAAATCACCATCTTTGGAAGTTGCGTAGACGGTGTCATTAGGGATTGAATAGTCAATATCATCAAGGATTGCACAATGAATGTGATCAAGGTCTACACAATGCTTGACTTCCAATGGTACACATTAATAGTTGGGCTTGCTTAAAAGAACTGTGCTATGAGGCATCACGAGCTAATCATATGTAAGAAAGTTGCTTCGACACTCAAAATTATTAAAGGAATACTTAAACACTTGAACAACATGATCGAGCACAGCCTTAATGATTTCAAATGAAAGATGGCATGGCCATAAGGAAGGTCCAGAATTTGGTTATAGGAAAAGTTTTGTAGGGTGTGTCCTAGCAACAATGCTTGGCGATTCACTGGAAGAACTCAAAATTCTCTGTTTATGTCTAAATAATATGACAGTCGATTTTTGGCTGGGATCATGGTCATTCTTGGAAATTACGTTGAGGTATGTTAATTTGGGTATTGTTTCAGAAATTACATTGTTTAAGAAAGGAAACTCGTTGTATAAGTATTTGCTTTGAAATTGTTAAATGATGAGTTTATTCTAGAAAAGGATGACATATTATAACCCATAAGTTCTAGATCATAACTTTTATTTTAATGAAAATATTTAAAAAAAAACCGCTGATGTCAGTTTCATATAATTATTTCCAACTTTTACATGTTATATATATATATAATATATTGTATATAATATAATAATGATATTAATATTGATTTTGATTTTGATTTTACACATGAATGATTCGAGACTTACCTAATTATTATATTTATTATATAACCATAAAATACAATATTATATAAGATCAACAACACGTCTTCAACTGTGAATGTGAATGCGAGTGTGAGCCAGAAGCTCAAAGCCTCGCGGCGTCATGAAGGTTTCGTAGCAACGGGCAGTTACTCTCATAATTCAATTATCCCTCACTTCTTAAAAACTTAATTAAGCCGACGTTTGGTCGTGAGCTCTAATCTCGTTTTTAAACGATATATTTAATACACATATTTAAACGAGTACATATTAAGAGTGGGGTCTGTTTCTGTCACATAATCCCCAAAAGCTACTTTGGATATATATTATAGCCAAAGCTTTCGCGCGTCTTGGCTATTTGGTCTCTATATTTTTTACATAAATAAAGAAATAGATTTCTTTGTACGATCTATCTGAACTTATATATTTCTTCGTAAGAAAATTCATTGATCAATGGAAACCTCGGCAGAGAAGCAGGAACAGATTGTTACATTCGTTGAAATAGTTGGGGAATTGACAGATAAGGCGCGACAGTTTTTGGAGGCAACCAACTGGAATCTGGACGAAGCGATACAGTTATTCTATGCTCAGTCTGATAATCATGAATTGCCATCGGCTTCTACTAGTTCTAATTTAACTAATGCTCCAGTAGTGGAAGGGCAAAGCCCTGAGTACAGTGACCATACAGATTTTGTACGCCCACCACTACCAGTTAAGAGGGAAGCATTATACGATGATGAGTATATACGAAGAAGAGATCAAGAATCCTGGGCTTTCTGGGATAAAGGCAATGATAAATTGGAAGCACTGTATCGCCCACCATTCGAATTGATGTTCAAAGGCAGTTTTGAGCAGGCAAAGGTGGAAGCTGCAGGCCAAGGAAAATGGGTCATTGCAAATATACAATCCCCAAAAGAGTTCAGCTCTTATATTCTTAATAGAGACACGTGGGCCAACGAAGGTGTGAGGGAGACTGTTAGTGCATTTTTCATTTTCTGGCAAATTTTTGCACCTATTATCATTTGAGTGAGATGCCGTCAACACTTGTTATTGATTCTATCACTGGACAAAAAATGAAAGCTTGGACAGGAACCATCGATCCACAACAATTGTTACAGGATTTTATTATCTATTAATATAATAGAACTTGTATTAATGTATTAATGAAATATGATGTATTAATGTATTAATGAAATATGATGATGATGATGATTTTTCAAAGAGTTTTTAGAGAATAGAATTTGTGATCTCTCAATAATAGAGGTACTTAAACAAAATGAACTAAATTAATTGAGCTTACTTTGAACACATATGTGTCAATGGCATATCTTCGTTCCTTTACACTGGGCCTTGACTTCTTCAAACCGCTGATCCGATCAGTTCTGCAAACCGGATAACGCTATAAATGACACCTATAATATTTCACATCGGGAACTCAGTTCCAATTGTGTTTTGCACTAATTTTTAGTGTAAAATGGATTTTGGGTTGTGTGACTTAATCTCCATAAAGAATTCCATTGATGCAATGTTTTGCCTTTCTCTTTAGCAAAATCATCTGAACCGTTGATCCATGTGATCAAACAACTCCTATGCACTTAATAACTTACTGCATCGCTCTTCTTTTTACTTAGTTTTTTTCCACTAAGTCTTCAATTTCCCATGGTTTAGCTTCTCCTCTAAGGGTTTCTTCAAAGGTTCCAAGTCTCGATTATAAAGTTTATATTATGTTTTCAAACTCATTCGAATGAGTTAAAACTAATGGAATGAGTTAAAAGTAGGGTGATAGGTTAGTTTATTTTTTGAATAGTTCAAAATATTTAATATTTAATATATTACATTAAATTAATATATAATATTTAATTAAAATTAAACTAAAATATTATTTAGATTATTCTTAATTAATTAGTTATAAAATAGTTTAGTATTAATTAATTTATAAATAATTAATTATATTAATTAATTAGATTAATTTGTTAATTATATTAGTTAATAACAACTTATTAAATTATTAGTTTAGTTCATAATTAACAATTAAATTAGAACTAATTATTAGATAATTAGAGTCTAATTTAGGATTAGATTTTTTTATTAAAAATTCCGATTTTTAGCCCAGCAACAAAAATTCCAGATTTATGCCAGATTTGACTCATCAACTTTGGAAGCTCATAGACTGAATTTTACTTGGCCAAATGAGGCCCATGACAGCTCGTTGGAAAGATAAAATCAAGGAGAAAATTTCTGAAGAGGTTTCACTAATAGATTTGGTCATTAATTGGGTCAAAAATCATGCAGAAAATCAAGATTTGAATTTCTAAAACAAAATCAAATTTCTGATTTATTTTCTGCGTTTTCATTTGTCCAAGTCTTTTCTAATTGCAGATCCATTCATCAATAATACCCTTGGCCAATTAAACCAAATTGTTTCACTTACAATTCTTCTCTAACCTCAGTTCTGTTCTAATACAAATCTGTTGTGATTACAAATCTGCTCTGATACCACTAATGGTGCAAGGTTACCCCCACACATACCCACAAATTGCATAAGAGTGCATAAACACAAGTATCCCAGGTATTTGACTCACAAAGGAGTCGAAATTTCATATTTATATATGGTTAAGGCCCTTCACCACCAATTCCTTTGTATAGGAACCCAATCACCCCACCAAAACCTCTCTATCGGAACCTTTAACTAGATCTCAAGCATTTGTATAAGACTTTATTAAAGTCTTCATTCATAATCCTTCTGTGGGGATTTAAAAACCCTTCAACACCTTTTCATAATGTTATAAATGCATAAGCGCATATATATCAACCACCCCTCTTAAAGCTTGGTTAATATATATATTTATACACAATAACCTTCATTTGTGCAATTTCCTTATAAATACGTTTACAAAGAAAACCTATGCAAATATACCCCTTTCTGCTTTCAGTACAGCTTCGACACAAATTTTGAGGTTTAACCTGATCGCAATCACTATCAGCTATTTCCCCTGACCTTACCACATATGTAGTTCATCACCCCTCTGATTCCGATATGTGACTATCCAAGCCGTTAATTATATGTTCAAGCTTTTAAACACTCACACAACTCTTTAACAATATACAAAGGATTTACCTTAACCTTCCGCCTGAACCAATATAAAGCGGACTTCAAAGCTTATACACTGTAGCTCAAAGTGATGTTGGGTCTGCTCATCCATTGGGCCTTTACATTATCGCAAGCCTCTTTCCAACGCCAATTCCCGATCTTCCTATGCCTTCGATCGCCGATTAGCGCTTAATCTCTTTCGGCGTATCAATGTTCCTTCACACTGGGCCTTGACTTCTTCAAACTACCGATCTGACCAGTTCTCTAGGCCCGATAAGGCTATAAATTGGCCCCTATAATATTTCACATCTGGAACTCAGCTCCAACTGTGTTTTGCACTAATTTTCAGTGTAAACTGGATTTTGGGTTGCAAGACCATAAGGAATTTTGCTGATGCAATGTTTCGCCTTCCTCTTTAGCGAAATCATTTGGACCGTTGATCCATGTGATCAAATGGCTCTTGTGCACTTGATAACTTATTGCATCACTCTTTTGTTTGCTTAGTTTTTTTCGACTAAGTCTTTAGCTTCCCATGGTTTAGCTTCTCCTCAAAGGGTTTCTTCAAAGGTTCTGTGTCTTCTGTTTTTGCCGCTTAACTACTCTTCTAAACTCAACTTCTCGAGCTCTCAACTTCTCTTCCTCTCCAGATCACTGCTCTGATGTTTCAATTGGATTTGATGATCACTTACAAATTTTCTAAATCATTCTCCTCTCTATGCTTCGCCTTGACTCTGCCTACATACAATTATTTCAGAATTCCAATTCATAACAATTTCAACACTTGAAATACACTTCTCTATGGTCGAAACCAAACTTTGTATTTATAAAAATACACAACGATTATAGTCTAAGACTCTCTATCTCTCATACAAGCCTAATCCTCAACTATTTGTGGCCTCTTTTCTTCTTTTCCTGCCTGTAGGCTTACATATATTTATAGAACATGTAGGTTCATCGCACATATATTTATATGGAAACATTGGATCGGATCACTGTAAAGGATCCAATCACATCCTTTCCTCAAATATCTCAACTAAAGCCCTAAAGCTTGCTATAGAATACATATGGCAGATTACATTTAATTAATTCTTCTAGAGACTTATCCATTCCATCATTTAAGCTCTGTTTTAAGCAAAAAGTCCCCCTGTTTAGCTCAATGGTCCACGTCTACTTTGGATTCCTTTGTTTGATTGGGGGGGTTAGATGCTCCTGCATCAATAGTGCAAGAATATTTAGACTATGGACAACCCATATAATAACAAAAAACAAAATAATGTAGCTAGAATATTTTGTCTCTTTTAGCCTTCAGGGTTTACCCAGCACACAATTTGTCAAAAGCATAGACAATCATTCCAACATAAAGAGATTAAAAGATCAATACGATTGTGAACTATTGAACAGAAATTTAATCTGCTAAAGCATCAACAAGTCCAAAGCATTTAGAAAAATATATGCATGCCCTCAAGTTCCCCCTAGATTAGTTTTGTGTGGGCTCCAATCAGCTTTGGAGAAAGAGCAATCTTGACCTTCACCACTTAGATAGGATCTATCAAATTTCCCACTTGTAAGAGGCTAAGTCGAAGGATCTGCTAGCCTTTAAATGTTACATTTCTACAAGATCAAAGAGAAGTTTTAATGCCTCTGCTAGGATCTGAGTGGCTCCCTCTTCAAAAAATTTCATTATCCAAAATAGATATATTTAGCTCTTTTCTAATGGAGATTCTTAGGTATATAATCTATACATCAAAATCATCGGTGCATCTCTCTATCAAGAATCCTCTAATCCCCCGCTCGAAATCCCCCCTACTAGGTTGTTCTACTTTCAAGACACTTTAGAGGAGCTCCCATCGTAGAGCTTAAGATAGACTTCATTAGATCATCAAATAGAGAAACTCTAAGAAGGCCCAATGCTAGAGAAAAACTACCTTAGCATAAAATACCACTCTCCAAACTCTACCATGAAACCAATATTCTAATTGCAGTTTCTTCCTCCTAGCCTTGTGTTAGTAAAGATGGGTCTCCTCAATCTAAGGCTCCTCCTAGGCTCCATCCTGGGATTACGAAGTCAACCTTGATAAACCCAATGCACTATCCTAATGACCCTCTGAGACAATGCATCAAATCCTTCACAATGATTAAGGGCTTGCATGTCGACACCTCTCCTCTCCCGTCCCCTCTCTTCCAGCCTCAGCTTCTAGTTCCATAACCACTTGACATGTTCTTATGGAGATTTCACTATATATTCATTGTTTTTCTTTGTCATTGTCTTTCTTGGAATATATTAGCTTCTTGTAGTTCTATTATTAGACATTTCCATGTTGTTATCATGGTAGTTATAACAGTTTCCTTTGCATTCGCACAACGAATGACATTGGAAGTACTCTTAGTCCCACTGACTTAATATCCATGATCATTCATTAGAGAATGAGAAAATTATCCATCTTATATTATCATGGCATCATATAAATGTTGGAAAAAGGAAATAAGTAATTAGAACCCTACCATACTAGTATGAAAATAATTATTTTTTAAAAGCTTATTTTTCTTTTTGGGGGAGCTTATTATGGTGCCTAAAGATTGAAGAAAGGAAAAGGGAATTACAGTGTGCACACATGTATATAAAAGTGGGGTGCATTCTAAAGCGTCACTGAATATGTAGGTGATTGATAACTTTGTCTGTATTTGCGATGATAGTTTGCACACATGTCCTCTTCTCAAAGAGGCAAAATTTTAGTTGTGGCTTCAATGAACTCAAATCAGCTTAAGGGTTATTCTCTTGCCTGATCAGCAACAAGGAGTGATTTGGTATCCCTGTCTATTGGTAGTTAAAGATACATAATAAACCAATAGCAATAGGGAAAAGGTAACTTGACCTAGTTAAACCAGTCAGATCCACTAATCCAAATGAAAAAGGAACTACTTGAAGGTCCGGACTGGGTGGTTATCCCCCAATGTTGTTTCAGCGATTTTTGAGGCATCAACATAAGGCTCAACAGTTTCAACTATTGACCCACATATCAACTCTTCATAGTGAACTTCATCTTCTTCTTCCACAATAACTTGTTCCTATGTTGTCACATATTCACACATCCATGCATTTTTATATTCCTTATGCTGCAATAAATCGTTGCTTCTCTTATTTAATAGACATTCTTCATCATCCTTTACTTCAAAGTTTTTATCTTCTAAAAGATACTTCCTTATACTTTAGATAGTTTCAACAGATTTCTCATCCTCTACAAAACACTCTTTTACTAGTGTTCTTTCTCCCTCTACTATGTCTTTTGCATAGAATTCTTCCTTCTTAACATCTTTCAGTAGATGTCCTTCATTTCCCTTGATTGTATTAACAGCTTCCATGGCTATTTCTATTGTTCCTATCATCATGATGAACTGATGATCCTTTACTATGTTTTTAGCTAACATAGTTCTTTCTTCAAGCTTGCCTTCAGTATCTTATTGTTTACCTTCTCTAAGAACTATCATGGTCTCATCATCTGCATTATCATTCTCCTGCATTTGATTTCTATCACTAACATCAATCAAACTCATTTGATTATCTTTCTGAGACAATATTCCTTCATTCTTCATCATAATAAGATCCTGATTCTTCATCTCCATGACAGCTTCTGTAGACTCAACCATAGACTTTTTCTTTTGTATCCAGTCAATCCTTCTCTTCTGAAAAGCTTTCTCGGTCACCTTTTGCTTCTATATCTTCATTACCTCTTAAGATATCTTCAAAAGGCTGCTTTCCTCCCTCTATCTTCATGAAATTCTCACTTATCTCCAACAAGCCTCTGCTGCAACTAGTCCTCCTGGCTACAATCTTACCTCACTAAGCTCTCCTCACTTAATATTTTGGTAAGCACGGGTCCTCTGTCTGGAACCTCCCATTTAGCAACACCTTTGCTCCTTCTAGGCTTCTACAATCTCTCACTCTCTCTTGAGAACACTTCAGCTTTCCTCTCTCTCCAATTTCTTGTTGGATTCTTCAGGTCCACTGCCACTTTTCTATCAGAGTATTCTCCTTACTCTGTCTTCAAGAACACATCTAGTTCCCTTCTCATAGCTTCTCTTGTTGTCACCTGTGAATTAATATATAAACACACATTCTCAATTTAAAATAGAACATAACATATTACCTCTCTTTCAAGACCTCAGTATGACATTGTTTCACCCATTCTTCCTTTGCCTTGAATGGATTGTCCTCTGTTTTGTCTCCAAGTCCTCTTTCCTTCAGAACTTGCATTAAGAAATCTTGCTTTTTCTTTCGTTTAAGGAATCCTCTGTTCATGCCTATTCCAAGCCTCTGCTAGAACTACTACCCATCATCTTTGTGTATCTTCTTCTATCAAATTAGAATTTGATTCTCCTCTTGCCTACGTAAACATCTTTACACATAACTATGCTTTTAATTCTTTCACATAGAATTTTTTTGTTGTGTAACCCCAACTGTTTCACTTACAATTATGCTCTAACCTCAGTTATGTTCTAATACAAATCTATTGTGATTACAAATCTGCTCTGTTACCACTAATGGTGCAAGGTTACCCCCACACATACCCACAAATTGCATAAGAGTGCATAAACACAACTATCCCAGGCATTTGACTCACAAAGGAGTCAAAATTTCATATTTATATATGGTTAAGGCCCTTCACCACCATTTCCTTTGTATCAGAACCCAATCACCCCACCAAAACCTCTCTATCGGAACCTTTAACTAGATCTCAAGCCTTTGTATAAGACTTTATTAAAGTCTTCGTTCATAATCCTTCTATCGGGATTTAAAAACCCTTCAACACCTTTTCATAATGATATAAACGCATAAGCACATATATATCAACCACCCCTCTTAAACCTTGGTTAATATATATATTTATACACAATAACCTTCATTCGTGCAATTTCCTTATAAATACGTGTACAAAGAAAAACTATGCAAATATAACCCTTTCTATTTTCCGTACAGCTTGAGCACAGATTTTGAGGTTTAACTTCATCGCAATCACTATCGGCTATTTCAACTGGCCTTACCACATATGTGGTTCATCAACCCTCTGACTCCGATATGTGACTATTGGAGTCGTTAATTATATGTTCAAGCTTTTAAACACTCACACAACTCTTTAAAAATATACAAAGGATTTACCTTAACCTTCTGCCCGAACCAATATAAAGTGGACTTAAAAGCTTATACACTGTAGCTCAAAGTGATGTTAGGTCTGTTCATCCATCGGGCCTTTACATTATCACAAGCCTCTTTCCAATGCCAATTCTTGATCTTCCTATGCCTCTGATCGTCGATTAGCACTTCATCTCTTTCGGTGTATCGACGTTTCTTCAAATTAGGCCTTGACTTCTTCAAACTACCGATTTGACCAGTTTTCTGGGCCCGATAAGGCTATCAATTGGCCCCTATAATATTTCACATCTGGAACTCAACTCGAACTCTGTTTTGCACTAATTTTCAGTGTAAACTGGATTTTGGGTTGCGAGACCTAATCTCCATAAAGAATTCTACTGATGCAATGTTTCGCCTTCCTCTTTAGCAAAATCATCTGGACCGTTGATCCATGTGATCAAATGGCTCTTGTGCACTTGATAACTTACTGCATCACTCTTTTGTTTGCTTAGTTTTTTTCCACTAAGTCTTCAGCTTCCCATGGTTTAGCTTCTCCTCAAAGGGTTTCTTCAAAGGTTTTGGGTCTTATGTTTCCACTGCTTAACTACTCTTCTAAACTCGACTTCTTGAGCTATCAACTTCTCTTCCTCTCCAGATCACTTCTCTGATGTTTCAATTGGATTTGATGATCACTTACAAATTTTCTAAATCATTCTCCTCTCTATGCTTCGCCTTGACTCTGCCTACATATAATTATTGCAGAATTCCAATTCATAACAATTTCAACACTCGAAATACACTTCTCCAGGGTCGAAACCAAACTTTGCATTTATAAAAATACACAATGATTATAGACTAAGACTCTCTATATCTCATACAAGCCTGATCCTCAACTGTTCGTGGCCTCTTTTCTTCTTTTCCTGCCTGTAGGCTTACATATATTTATAGAACATGCAGGTTCATCGCACATATATTTATATGGAAACATTGGATCAGATCACTTTAAAGAATCCAATCACATCCTTTCCTCAAATCTCTCAACTAAGGCCCTAAAGCTTGCTATAGAATACATATGGCAGATTACATTTAATTAATTCTTCTAGAGACTTATCCATTCCATCATTTAAGCTTTGTTTTAAACAAAAAGTCCCCCTGTTTAGCTCAATGGTCAAGGTCTGCTTTGGATTCTTTTGTTTGATTGGGGGGGTTAGATGATTCTGCATCAATAGTGCAAGAATATTTAGCCTATGGACAACCCCTATAATAATAAAAAACAAAATAATGTAGTTAGAATATTTTGTCTGTTTTAGCCTTCAGGGATTACCTAGCACACAATTTGTCAAAAGCATAGACAATCAGTCCAACAGAAAGAGATTAAAAGATCAATAAGGTTGTGAACTATTAAATAGAAATTTAATCTGCTAAAGCATCAACAAGTCCAAAGCATTTAGAAAAATAGATGCATGCCCTCAAGTTCCCCCTAGATTAGTTTTGTGTGCGCTCCCATCAGCTTTGGATAAAGAGAAATCATGACCTCCATCGCTTAGATAAGATCTATCAAATTTCCCACTTGTAAGAGGCTAAGTCGAAGGATCTGCTAGCCTTTAAATGTTACATTTCTACAAGATCAAAGAGAAGTTTCAATGCCTCTACTTGGATCTGAGTGGCACCCTCTTCGAAAAATTTCATTATCCAAAATAGAGATATTTAGCTCTTTCCTAATGGAGATTCTTAGGTATATAATCTATACATCAAAATCATTGGTGCATGCCTCTATCAAGAATCCTCTAATCCTTCTTCATCCCCCTCCAGACCAGCGCCACCCCCAAGCCCCCCTACTGGGTTGTTCTACTTTCAAGACACTTTCGAGGAGCTCCCACCCTAGAGCTTAAGATAGACTTCATTAGATCATCAAATAGAGAAACTCTAAGAAGGCCCAATGCTAGAGAAAAACTACCTTAGCATAAAATATGACTCTCCAAACTCTACCATGAAACCAATATTCTATTTGCAGTTTCTTCCTCCTAGCCTTATGTTAGCAAAGATGGGTCTCCTCAATCTAAGGCTCCTCCTAGGCTCCATCCTGGGATTACGAAGTCAGCCTCCATAAACCCCATGCACTATCCTAATGACCCTCTCAGAAAATGCATCAGATCCTTCACAATTATTGAGGGCTTGCATGTCGACACCTCTCCTCTCCCGTCCCCTCTCTTCCAGCCTCAACTTCTAGTTCCATAACCACTTGACATGTTCTGATGGAGATTTCACTATATATTCATTGTTTGTCTTTTAGTCCCACTGACTTAATATCCATGATCATTCATTGGAAAATGAGAAAATTATCCATCTTATATTATCATGGCATCATATAAATGCTAGAAAAAGGAAATAAGTAATTAGAACCCTACCATACTAGTATGAAAATAATTATTCTTTACAAAATTATTTTTCTTTTTGGGGGAGCTTATTATGGTGCCTAAAGATTGAAGAAAGGAAAAGGGAATTACAATGTGCACACATGTATATAATAGTGGGGTGCATTCTAAAGCCTCACTGAATATGTAGGTGATTGATAAGTTTGTCTGTATTTGCAATGATAGTTTGCACACATGTATATAAAAGTGTGGTACATTCTAAATCTTAAGTCAGGATTGATTTTGATTCAGATAAAATCAATGCTAAAATCAATTCATATCCTACTTGTATACCAAAAGACATTTTTCAGTCCCAGCTCAACTCAGGATTGAATTGCGTTCAGATTAAAGAAATGCTAAAATTAAGTATCATTAAATTATCCCATGTAGGATCTGATATATATGGAAGCATTTAGTTTATTTTAATCCCCCAAGAGTTTTTGAGGAGAAATGGGTACCTTGGAATGAGACCATAGAAGTGCTCGCAACGATTGACATGTTGCTAAATAAGGCAGTCAGGTCGAATATTCTTGAATCCTCATCAGAGACATTACCACACCCATTATTACATCTCACACTAACATTTTTTGGCAATATTACTTGCACTAAAATTTCATTCGAGGAAATAGAAAAAGATTCAAAAAACACCCAGAAGCCTATCGTGATCAATTTTAACCATTGATGTATGAATTTGAATGTCTTAGTGGTAAATAAATACAATTAGGTAGTATAA